>CAUYQV010020966.1:0-15575 GCA_963574575.1 Galagoides demidoff | reverse complement strand
CGCCTGTGGTCCCAGCTACTTGGGAGGCAGAGGCAGGAGACTCGCTTGAGCCCAGGAGTTGGAGGTTGCTATGAGCTGTGATGCCATGGCACTCTACCCAGGGGGATAGCTTGAGGCTCTGTCTCAAAAAAAAAAAAAGATCTCCAAAATTTTCCAAGTAATAAGCAAACTAATAATACTCCTTTTCTGCAAATACCCGCTACCTTTAATGAAAAAGGTGAAGCCTTGAACCTAGTTGGTTGAGCCAAGAATCAACTTGGCTGAAACCAAATGAAGTTTGCCTGGCTAGATTTCAAAATTGCTTAGGACCAGTGACGCTTTTTTTTTTTCTTTCCATTGTCTCCCCTTTTTGAATAGAAATAAGTAAAACTGTTTTCCTATGCCTGAGCCACCATTGTATTTTGGAGAAAACTTATAGAATTTCACAGGTGAATAAGAATTGGGCCTCAGAATGGGTTATACCCAGAAACTTACCTATACCTGATTTAGTAAGGAATCAAGAAGCTGCCACTGAAAATACTGACAAAAATGTACCACCAGTTCGGTCAGTAGTGGAAAAGGAGAGCACAGACCCCAGAGAGCCCTGAGCAGCCTTCCTGCCACATCAGGAGGAATGGCAGCTGCCATAGCTGGCCCCAGTCGCCATCACTGCAACCATGAGCAGCAAAGCTGAGACCCAGCAGTGCCAGCCACCCCCGCTCATGGCTGCCAACATCACAGCCCAGTAGCAGTGGCCCAGGTGGCCTCACATCAGTGGCACCTGCTAGTGGAGACAAGAATATCATTATAACAAAGGTTTGGGGAACAGTTAAATGGATTCAATGCAAGAAATGAACATGGTTTCATCAACAGGAATGACACCAAGGAAGATGTACTTGTACAACAGACTGCCATAAAAAAGAGTAACCCCAGGAGATACCTTCACAGTGTAGGAGATGGAGAGACTGTGGGGACTGAGGGTGTTGAAGGAGAAAAGGGTGCAGAGGTAGCAAATGTCACAGCCCTGGTAGAATTCCAGTTCAAGGCAGTAAAGACACAGCAGACCCTAACCATTATAGACACTCTCCACATTGCAGGGGTCCTCTGCAGAATTACCAGGATAGTGAGAGGGGGGAAAAGAACGAGAGATCTAAGAGTGCTCCCAAACAATGCCTGTAGTACCGCAGGTGAAAGTCCCCATCTTTCTACTCACAGAGACCAAATGGGTATCGACCACAGTATTCCACCCCTCTTGTGCAGGGAGAAGCAACAGAGGTGCTGACAGCCAGTGTGCAGGGGAACAAGGTAGACCAGCAAAACAGAATATGGATAGGGGTTATAGACCACAATTCTACAGGGACCCTCCTTGCCAAAGACAGACCAGAGAGGATGGCAATGAAGAGGATAAAGAGAATCAAGGAGACAGACCCAAGGTCAACAGCCACCTCGATGATGTTGACCAGATAACTAAAACTATCTGCATTATCTATGCAGCATGGGGTGCTTATTATTTTTACCAAAGATGTCTTTTTTGGTAGTAACCACCATGTTTCTTAAAAAGGCCTGTTTTTTCTCAACATACCTTTAAAGTTTCTTTAATTGTTTTGTATCTAGTTGAGATTTTTAAGAACTTCATTTTTAATTTGTAATAAAAGTTTACAACTTGATTTTCTCCAAAAAGTTCACAAGCTATAAGCACCTGTAAATAAAGTTCTTAAATATTTCTTTTTATAGAACATACATACTTCCATAGCTGCAATGAAGAAATATAAAAGTACTGTCACTGCCACAACTGCCTCTTAGTACCCGCAAGACTAGTGACCAGACATTAGAACTCCAACATGGAAACTCATTCTCTCCATGGCCACACTTTCTACTGCCATGCTGTTGCCACGGCAGGAGGAAGACAGTATCCACCTCATTTCTGCCTTCCAACCCTTTGCATCTAACATATAGAACCCATTTGCATCCAGACTTTAGTTGTGGGGAACCTGAGGCACATAGCTTTTAACATTTGTGTATAAGAAGGTTTACTAGAAGGAGGATGAAATGAATACTGACCACCAACCTATTTCATCCACCAAAGTCACCCATTATGTTAAATATTATTTCATTTAATCCTCAAGGCAATCCAACAAAATAGACATGAGCATTTTCCTGATTTACAGACAAGGAAATTAAAGCTCAGAAAAGTTAAGAGATTCAAATAAGGCCATATAACTAAAAAGAATCAGGGATCAAATCCAGAACACTGAATTGAAAGCTCATGTTCTTAACTACATTCATGTTAGGGTTATCCTAACCCTTAAGAGATCCCAAATATAAGGTAGAAGAAAACCGAGCTGCCTGTTCAAAGGAATAGCCAAAAAGCTTCAATAAAAACAAACTTGTCTGACCTAAAGAAAGTAGAGATCATTCCAATCAGAAAATGCCCTGGAGTACGTACTGTGTGTTAAACTCTGCTCCAAGGTACAATAGTGACCAAAACAGACACTGGCCCTGCCCCTGCCTACATGGTCTTATAGTCTGGAGACAGAGAGAGGCATTCGCCAAATAAGCACATAAATGAATGAAAAAGAATAACTACTAAAAGAGCTAGAATGAGGAGAGAGCCTCATTGGGCTAGTAGAGGATGCAACCAGGAACCCAGATCCCTGCAGGAATTCACAGAAGACTGCCTTAGGGAAGTTACAGTTATACCAAGAGACTACTTCTCCTTTAGAAGAAGCTAGATAATTTGAACCAACCTCCTACAGAGGATACCTTAAAAACACTGAATAAAATATCTTTCAGCACTCTCAAAAGAATCAAAAAGCTAATAAGATAATGAAGGAAGAATTACCAGGCCAAAATCTACAGAAAGGTAAGGACATAAAAAATTAAGTCAAGAATTCGAATCTACCTTTGCCCTGAGCATATTTTCTGATCTAGATAAACATGATCCATAGTTGCTCCTAGGATGAGGGGACAAAAGTCAAATCTTAAGTCCACCCACCTAAGATGAAGGGTGAACCAGAAGTAAACTATCCTTCTTGGGGCCTACAGCTCATGTTCAAATAACCTGAGAGTTTAAGGAATCTCAAGTTTGAATTAACCTGATAGTACCCCACAGCCCAGCAGAAGAAAATGAAAAAGAATCTCTCTGAAAGAATTATTTCTAAAATAGCTTTTTTTAACATTAATGACCAGCATATAATCAAAAATAACCTGATTAAATAAGACATTACAAAACAAACAACTGAGATAGAGTCACAAGAATTCTATCATTGTGTAACAGAATCTTCTCACAGTCTATAAAACAATTATGTTTATAATATATAAAAAATTAAAAAACAAGGTGGAAAATATCTATAGGGACAACTTTTGTAAGAACTAGAGAATTAATATGAGTTAAGTATATGGAAAGAAAAATAGAATACATATGGGAAGAAAGGCATTGCCAGCAAAGGAGCCAATAGTTTCCATGTTCTAGCCCACCACGAGGCCTGTGTATATCACATTTGTGAAGAGAAGTCACAAAACAAGGAGGCAGGGGCAGAGTGTGTCATCAAAGAACTGAGATGAGCAGAGGCTGGACTCTGATAAGCATTGTGGTTTCTGTGCTGAGAACCACTGAGTGTTACCCAATGAAGGAAATTCTAATAGTCTGTTTGTGTTGCTATAAAGGAATACCTGAGATTAGGTAATTTGTAAAGAAAAAGAAAAAGTTCATTTGGCTCACAGTTCTACTGGTTGAAAGACTGGGCATCTTCCACTCACAGTCCCACAGTGAAAGGTGAGGGCAGCTGGCATATGCAAAGGAAAAAGAGAGTGGAGATGCCAATTTCTTCTTAACAACCAGCTCTCATGGGAATTCATAGAGCAAGAACTTACTCATTACAGAGAGAACAGCACCATGCCATTCACGAGGGATCCACCCCCACAACCCAAACTCTTCCCATTAGGCCCCACGCCCAACATCAGGGATCAAATTTCAACATGAGGTTTAGAGGGTCAAATATCCAAACCATAGCAGAGCCTTGAAATGTTTTTAATAGAAACTGAGCTAGACAAATTGGGGTTTTAGAAGATCGTTCTAGTCTCCTGCTCAGCTCTGAAAGGACCTTCTCCTCATGTTCTCTGGGAACTCATGATAATCCTGAGATCCAAGCTGAGCTGACACTACTGCCCTCTTGAGATAGTAACACTGAGAGAGGCAGTGGCTTGTTATAAGGGCTCTGTTGAGTAATTTAGATCTGTTCAGACTCATTTCATTTGCGGATACAGCATAGGAAAAAAAAAAAAAGTAGAAGAGGCAGTCCCTATTGGCAGAATCAGTTGGAGGGTCCCATCACCTGAGGCCTACTGGGACTCAACATCCACAGTTAGAAAGAGACTCCCAGCACCATGGCCTTGGGTAGTTTGAGTTCCCAGTCCACACAAGTTTCACAGCCTCAGCAAGCAAATTGGCATGTGTTTGCATGGTATGTACTTGCACGCGCGCACACACACACGTATATATATACAGGAGAAGAGGTAGGGCAGGACCTAAGAAGAAGCGCCAATAATATTTCAATCCCCAGTGATGAATTGAGCTCAGAGACGCAATGTGGCTAAGCAAGCCCCCAAAAGTGGGCCATGTTTTCTGGGAGGTCAAACAAACCCACTACCCCCAGAAGCCCTTCTTTATGCTGGGTAAGAGGTGGTGTGGACATCTCATCCACCTGGGCCCCAGCCACCCCCACCAGGCCACTAGGCCTTTGTTCCTACACACAAAGATGCTGCCAGGCCATTCCTCACCCCACAGCAGGTTCCCAGAGGACCCTCAGGAGCCAATGCTCACCCCTCCCTCATGCTCTGAGCCTGACAAGGGAACCCCGAGGGGATAGCAGGCAGACCCCCACCAGCCTAGCTCCCCTGGCAGTGGCAGGCCTTTGAGGGGAAAGTTCATTTTGTCAATCAGCCCATTGTTGGCCTGCCAAGTGCAGGCTCGTCCTCCTCCGTGTGTCACTGGGCACTGTTGACACAGATGTCAACTGTCAAGGCCGCCCTCCACCCTCCGCCTCCCTCCTAGGCGTCCTGCAGGCCCAGCACAAGGGCCTCTGTCGCAATGCTCCCCACTGGCCCCTTGCAAGAACCAAGATTGCCACACCTTCGGAATTGCCAAAACTTGACTGGATACTTCATCATGTGGATTGGCCATGGAGGCTGCAGCTGACACGGCCAGGCATGGCAGATACTTGACTGTTTGCCAGGTGACAAATCCCAACTGAGTGAAACCTGCAGACTTCACAGTATCTGCAGGGCAAGCTTCCTCCCGCCCGCCCAACAGAAGTGGCAGGTGGTGGCTTCCTGGGGCCCATTTCCAGAATGGGAAAAAAGAGGTCACATCTGTACACGCGTGGATCCAGCGAGCAGCTAAAATCATAGCATTGGCTGAGTTGCCCTAGTCCCTTCAGACCCACCCCAACCCGCCTCCAGGAAGGGCTGAGAGCAGGGGGTGCAATGGGAATCTATGCAGCAGGCCCTCCATGGCCCCATTCCTGTCCTTCACCTGAGTTCCAGAACATGTCAGGATAGAGGACAGCTACGGCAAGGCAGCCCTCAGGTGGAAAAGACCACACAAGTGCCAGAGCACAGTGAAGATTCCTAAAATGCACTCAATGCCAATTCCCAAGGAGAGTTGTTCAAACACAAGGAAAAATATAGGATCATGGGATATTCCCCCCCACAACCCCACCCACATATACCACTATGATGCTGTGGAGTTGTTTTCATGTCTGTGGTTTCCAGAAACACCCACATACCATGGCCAGGGCAGTGAGGGAGAGATGAGCAGGAAAATAGCTGGGCTCCTAATCTCAACAGGGACAACAGAGAGAGATTACACCCAAGGCAGGACTTGTGCCCAGTGGATGGGTCAAGGGAGTTATAAGGAAGGAGGAATTCTGTGTGCTAGAGGACAAGGAAGGCAGGCTGCCCAGTGGGCTGGGTTTGCTCCACTTCAGCCAGTGCACTCTAGGAAGAAAAACTGTGTGAGGATGAGAGCAGAGCTATCAGAGGAGAGGGGGCCTAGACCCACAGCCCAGCTGGGGCTTTCTGGTATAACCCACCATCACCTCTACTATTTAGGTAGGGAAACCAAGACCTGCAGAGAAAAGAACCTCCCCATCATCACTCAGCCAGGCAGGGACTAGTGTCTGAGGCCAGTGTCCCAGTGCTGTAAGAGGATGCTATCTGGGGCAGACATGCCCTGGGCCCTTTCTCAGGACATGTTGTTATGCACAGCCAATGATCCCTGCCTAAGATCAGGCAAGATTTCATACCTGGAACTTAATCCCACAGAGCTGTAGCAAGAGGCTGGGGAGAGAGGACAGGTGAGGAGCCACAGAGCACCCTGGCCTAGCCCAGGCCAGGATAGGTTGACAGGATAGGGCTTTGGGTCTTCCAATTTTGAAATATCTGTGAAATAATTGTTTTGAAATCTTGCCCAATTTTGAAATTTCTCCACAATAAAACCAAATCTGGTTTTGATGAGTTGATACCTTGAGCATCAGCCTAGTATGAGGTAAACTGTCCCCCCTGTCCCCATGACCTTGGGGGCCGGCTCCATGAGCCTTATGTTGTAGCCTATCAAGCAGGACAGGAACTGGCACAGTGCAGGGCTCTGCCCTGGGAAAATGCCACTGGCAGGAGGCAGTACACATGGCATAACCAACGAGGCACACCTCAACTCCCTCCTCGCTGCCTAAGCCCCCGATCCTGTGTCTAGCATGGGGTCTTGGCACGTCATAGCATCTGAGGGAAACATGCTGCCCTCACAGTCCCAGTACTAATTCTAGAAATAAGCCGAACACCTAGTGCTAAGTTCACCTACCAGAAGAAGTCAGCCTATGGTTTCCTCCCTCTGAAAAACACTACCAGTTGAACAAAGGCATTGCCAGGGAAGACCCCTGAGCTCCACAGAACAGAGCTTTGGCCCACAACCCAGGTCCACATGTAAAACAAGTCTACAAGCAGCCCAGGGCCCAAAGAAGCTAAGCGGCTTGCTTTTGTGCTACAGGAAACAGGTGTCCCAGAAGCCCCCACAGCAAACCATTGAATCAGCATGTGGAAAGCTACAGAGCCGAGGCCACTAACCCTTTGCTCTAGAACAGTGGTTCTCAACCTTCCTAATGCCACGATGTATTTTCATTGTTACAAAGGGGCTGTGACCCACAGGTTGAGAACCATTGCTCTAGAAGGTCCTTCAGAGAGCACGTGCCCCATCACACCTTGACTATCAGGCTGGCACCAAGAACAGTGCCCAAGGGAAGAGAGCAGTTGCAATGAAGAATATTCTGGAAGGCTAGCCTATTTTCTAAGTCAAGATTTCCTCCCTGAAATAGGGCAATCAAGAAAGCCAAGATACTGCCCTACACAGGGGAGGTGGGCAAGGTCTTCCAGGGCTAGTAGAGGTTAATTGGATGTAGCGGTGGAAGGTCCCACCACAAGTGGGAGTACTGACACCTCAGCTGACAGTACTCTGTCATCTTTATTTTCTACCCTGGTGTCAATCATTTCACACTACAGCAGAACACACAGCTCTACCAGTTACGCAATGTAGGTCATGATTCAAGTTCTATGTACATTGGACAGTTTACTCATGTTTGAGAAATAACTCCAAACACCCTTCACATATTCAATAAACTTCTGAGTATTTACCAAGCAATAGGCTCAGAACCAGAATGGCTCCCCAGCCCAGTAGGGGCAGACAGGCACTTTTCTACTAGGAAGGTAGCAATGAAACTCTCTCAGGCTGTGCCCGCCATGACCCCTTGTGAGGCTAACCTGAGGAAGACCCACAGGGTGAGAACTGCTGCTCTATATGGTCCTTCAGAGAGCATGTGCCCCATCACACCTTGACTATGAGGCTGGCACTAAGAACAGTACCCAAGGGAAGAGAGCAGTCAAGACCTCACCTGCCAAGACCTCAGAGCATGGCCAGGAGACCTCGGGGTTCTGGCCCTGAGTCAGCCACACAAACAGCTTCAACTGTGGTCTCAGCTATTCCATCTGTGCTACAGGGCTGAAAGGAACTGCCCCAGGTATCATGAAGACCCAGTGGGCAGGGGCCTGAACAAAGGGTCATGCACTTTACCATAACTGCTCAGTTACTTTGCAGGGGTGGGAGAGGGAGCAAGGGTCTCTCCTTAGGAAAGATTCTCAATCATGGCTTCCTGTCCTGTCAGTCCACACCTACTCTAAACAGGTCTCCTGGCTGGGCCACCACCCCTCTCTCCTTACCAGAGCTATGCCACCCCTCCTGCCCCAGGCAGAGGCAGAGGAATGACACAACTCAACACCCTGATTAATCCTGCTGAACGTCAATGCTAGGACAGAGTTGGGGAAAGAGGCTGGTCCTCACCGTGACTCACTTCACCTATAAACAAGGTCACTACCCACAAGACCAGGGCTTGTCTGACCTGGAGGTAACCCCAAGAGTTTGAAGGAAGGTAACCTCTCTCCACATCGAAGACCTCTCTCCTGACATCTATCTTCAACCTTATCATTAGAATAGATTCTTTTTGGATGCTAGAGAGTTTAGAGGCTCAAGAGTTTCCTATTGATATGTGTACAGTGTTTTTTAACAGGTATGCAAGTTATCATTTTAAATACCAATTTAATCCTCACAACAAACCTACAAAGCAGATAGTCTTATTTTGCCCAGTTCGCAGATGAGCAAAAGGACACAGATTTTAAAAGCAGCCCAAGGTCACACAGCTGGTGAGTGGCAGACCCAGGAATTTAACCCAGACAGTCTGATTTTAGAACTCATGATCCTAATCGTACCTCCACCCAAGGGGACCTGGCTCAGGAAAGGAGCCCTAGAGTTGCATGGGAGCACCTCAGGAGCCACCAACGGAGGTGGAGAACAGAGGGCAAGGCTGTAGTCCTCCTCCCTTTTTTAACCAAAGCAGCTTTCTTAAGCAGAATCTCAATTTCTAATTAGATTTTTTATTTCAATCTAATTGTAAAAGTAAATCCTTACTAAAAACAGTTCTGACGTTTTCTTCTTCAGAAAATTCTCAGCTCACACTTTTTGAAATTTCATTCCCTGAAGGGTCTTCCAATTTGGGGGCTAAAACACAAAAGAGATTTCCAAGAACTTGGAAGACTTTGGAATCTAGCTGGGAGTTATCTAACGCAGGACTTTGGAAACCAAGGCTCCTCCTTTCTTCCCCAACCCTCTTGGTCCCAGAAAAGAAACATGATCTCAGGTCTAGAAATGTGGCTGACACCAGCCAACCAACCGAGGGGACCCAAGGCCTCCCGCTAATACACATAGACACCCTCTATTTTAGCTTGTCCTCAGCAAGGGACTCAGATAGGATGGCCCATAAGTGGCCTTTGGCCCCTGGTCAGCCACACCTACATGTCAGGTATCCAGGGACTTCCATCTGGAGCCTTGAGCCCAGGAACCTCAACTGCAAATGAGTCTGGGGTAGACAGAGGGATAGGAGCTGGGATAAGACTCTCATCTCTTCTTCCCTTGAGTGAGAACAGGGGTGACCACAGAGGACAGAGAAAGACCGAGAATGGTTTGAGGAGAGCGAATCAAGATGCCCTTTGCCTTCACAGAGGGTCCTGGAGCATCGTGGGCAAATTCCCAGGAAACGTTACACATTCTTCACTGGACTTCATCTGCTCATTCCCTTCCCATCCTCTTCCCTGGGAGCCGCCACAAACCCCTCAATCAGGAAATCCCGAGGAGCCACCAGATTCCTTTCTGTTCTACCTCCAACCCTCACCCAGAAAAGACGCATCAAAATGTGTGGGAAGCGGGTGACATGCGTGGCTGGACGGTGCCCACGCAGGAGAAAGGCACTGGAGCAGCTTATCTGGGGGCCACAATGGTGCCCAACAGAGCAAGCCACTCAAATCGTCTTCATGTCCATGTGACTCAGTCAGTTCTTGGAGCACCGAGGGGCTCCCTCCCCCACCAGGGTCCCCCACTCATATGCATGACCCCAGCCCCAGGGTGGGGGCCGTGTTTTTACAACTGTGTAAAGCCACTGGATAGCACAGATCCAGGCTTTGAAATCAAAAAATGCTACATGGGACGAGCCATGGAAGGTGAACCCTCAGCTCCCTCCTAGGACAGGACCTGATCTCTGACCAATGCTATTGCAGTTGTCAGCTCAGAGACTGAGGAGCTGGGGTCAGATACAAGGCCCTGCACACTCCTGCCCCCAAAGTGAAGAGGGGCAGCCAGGGAGTAGAGCGGACCTGTCCCGTTCCCCCACGCACACCTACAGTACCCTCAAAGCAGTCCACGTTCCCCTCAGATGACACCCAGGCTGAGATGCTCAAGCCCACGTAAGGGAGGGTGGATATGCCGCTCCCTCTGTGCAGCCCACTTGCCTGGCTCAATCTGCCCTCCCAGGGTAATAAGGGCTCACATGAGGCCTGGCCACCCCCACCACCCCATCAAGTGTCTTTCTCAAACCCCGCACTGGCAATTACTTCCAATTACATGATGTGACAAGACACTGGGGCACTCAACTCAGGCCCTACATTATGCAATGTTTTTAATCCTCTTACTTAAGGTGGAAAACCGATATGGTGCTCTGAGTTCACGTGAATGACTGGAAAAATAATTCTAAGAAATAAAAACATCACCATCAATATCACCTTACAGGCTCCCTGAAAGGATTAAAAGGATGCATACTTTGAATTTTCAAATGCCCTCTGTTGAACTTTCCTTGAGCCTTGCTCACAGGAGATTCCTCATCAGGAGAGGGATGATGCAGGGATTCCCTAGGAGAGACTTCCTCTGGGGTTCTGGGGTGAGTGCCAGTGCAGGAACCTGGAGTCCTCCACCTGTGCCCGTGGCCAGAGCCCCCCTAGAGCACCCAGGCTGGCACTCCCCTATCCACACAAAACCACCCAGAGCCCAACCCCACCTACCCCTCACAAGGCAGGGAAAGACCCCCTACCACCTGCCCCCAGAATGCCCAGCCCTTCTGGACACACCCATAGGCCCCACAGGCCAGAGATAACCCCTACAATGAGGTGGAGATTCCTTGAGCACTCACACCCTGACGAGGTGGGAGGACCCTATGTCGCCATCAGAAGGTCCTTAGCACATAGTTGGCTCCCTATTTTCTCCATGATGAGCTCTGCTGTCCATCCTTGCCAGGCTGCCATGCCACAGTGAACCCACCCAAGGCCAATGGACACTCTAATAGCCACCCAGCAACAGGCAGGCAGGTAGACGGGCCACAGGACCGGCCCTGCAGTACCCACACCCCAGCGGGCAGCCTTTGGATGGGAGGGAGCAGCCCCACACTAGCAGGTACAATTACAGTGGCTGGGCCCATTAAACCTTGGGAATAAAGAGCCAGCCTGGTAATTACCCCTAATCCCCTTCGAGCCTTTGTCTGCTAGCAGCACTGCCATAAGCCTAATGGTGTGAGATAAGTGGCCAGACTCCTCAGCCCTCCCGAGAGCCGCCTCAGGCAGGATTGGGTGGGGGTGCTCATCAGTCAAGCCCGCGGGGATACCATTCCTAAAAGTCTTTTTTGACAGGACCCTCCATGCAGAGGCAGTCCCCACAGGATGACCAGAGCCTGGGGGCTCCATGATGGCAGCAATGGTGATGGCAGAGGAGAAGGAAGAGGGGGATTCCAGCCCCTGGAGGGACCCAGTGTTCCGGCAAACCAGACTCAACAGCCATGTCTATAACCACATTCTGGTCATACTCACACATGACCCCTGCTCTTGGGCCCTGTGCACAGGAGAGGGCTTTCAGTGCAGAGCTGTTCACCAGGGTAGTGTCTGGCCCTCAAAACCTGATGAACCAATGGCCTACATGCTACAAATGCTTTGCAGGCTTCCACAGGCGTTGGCTGGCCCCTCTGCTCTCTACAACAACCCTAAGAAGTGGAAAAGGCACAGTGATCAGGACACATAACATGCCCTTCACCTTCCATCTCCCCCTGGCCCCCTATCTCAAATGCTCACACCCTGAGCAACAGCAGTTCCTGGGCCCACCCCAGGGTGCATCTCACACCCGCACAGCCAGCACTGAGCACTGACTGCTCATGGCCCGTTTCCTTGAGGCACAGTTCTGCCAGCTCTTTGCTCATCTTCTCTCTTAATAGTGACATGGGTCCGGGTACTCCCACCACACATGGCTACCAGCACAAGGACTGAACTTCCAATTCCACACAGCAGCTCGAATCCCACCTGTGTCAGTTATCTATTGGTGCATAACACATACCATACCACAAACTTAGCAGCTTAAAACAATATACATTTATCATCTCCACTTCTAAGAGCTGGGGTTTGACTGTGTTCTTGCTTCAGGGTCTCATCTGAAAGCTACAAAAACGGTGCCAGTGAGGCTATGATCTCATGTCAAGTTTCTAAATGGGAAGAAGCAAGCTTTTCCAGTCTCGTGTGCTTGTTGGCATACTTCAGTTCCCTGCGACCCACCAGACTGGCTTATTCCTGGCTATCAGCTGGAAGCCACCCTTGGCTCCTAGCTGGCCATTAGGGTAAGACTACCCTCAGCTCTTTGCCATGTGCCTCCCTGCCATGATTGCTGGCTTCATCAAAGCCAGAAAGGGCAAGAGTCCCCTTGCAAGGCTAATGTTACAACATTAGGTAATGTATCATGGAAGTAACAGTCGGTCATCTTTGCCATATTCTACTGGTTAGAAAGAAGTCACAGATCAGGTCCTACCATACTCAAGAGAATCGCACAAGGGCATGAGCACTAGGAAGAGGTATAATTGGGGACCACCTTGGAGTGCTCACCACACCGCTAGCATGAAATAAAGAACTTTGTTCATTGCATCAGTCTAAAAGGACCAAGAGAAAAGAAAAGAACAGGAAGTGATGTCAACACTATTTTGGAAGCCAGCAGTGAGGCAATGAGTGACACTGACTTAGGTTCCAGTGCTCTGTAGCCTGCTAAGCCTGCCCTGGGCCAGCCTTCAAGAAGCAAGCTGCTGTGTGTGGGGAACCTCGGAAAGGCAAGAGAATTAGAGGCAACAGGAGCCTCTGAGGCAGCGGTGCAACTGGAAAAGAAAACAGACAGACTGGTTTAAAAAGTCTTTAAGAAGAGTAGTTAGATCCCCCAGGTACCTTCCCTAATCCCTGCCCAACCAGGTAACAATTCTCTTCCAAACATGCAGGAGACAGTAGGTTTATCCTCTAGAACAGTGATTCTCGACCTTCCTACTGCCGCAACCCTTTAATACAGTTAAAAGGGGTCGCGACCCACAGGTTGAGAACCGCTGCTCTAGAAATATCCAGAGACACTAAACAAAACCGAAGAATGTCGTAAGATGCCTCTCTGAAAACAGAAGAATCTATGAAAATTGCCATCCTGACCGGTGAAATGGCCAACTCCCTTTTCTCCTTCTGGCTCTAAGAGTTGTATGTGTCAGGCAGAAGACTGGATGATTCCTCTTTGAAATAAACTAGCCTATGACAAATTCAAAGGTATCATTATTTCAGTGTTCTTCATCCAAAGAAATGGCTTCCTAGCCAACCTCACTTAAACAGAGCCCATGAGTCACCTGTGCACAGAGCACTCCCAACCAAGCATTTTGGCATCTTATCTCAAAAACACACCAAGAATCAGTCCCTGAGAAGAGCCTCCAACACAGGAGGCAGGATTAGAACCAGAGAAATGATACAGAGGCAAGGAGGAAAGGAAATTCCTGAAAAAACTATAATTAACAGCTTTAGAAAAATAAGAAGGCATAAATCATATATGAGACTTGAAAGCTGTCCCCCCCAAAAGAAAGAAAAATCTCTAAGAATTTAAAAACACAAAAGCAGGAGTAAAAAATCCAATAAAAGTTTGTAAGGCAAAGTCAAATACATGGTCTAGAAATGTGGTCTTCAGAACCTAAAGGGTCCCTGAAGCCCTTTCAGGGGGTCCACAAAGTCAGAATTACGTCCATCATGACACTAAGCTGTTATTTTTGCCATTTGCACTGATGGTGTAAGAGCGACTGGATAAAACTGCTGGCCGTGGCGGCAGACTGTCCCAGCACTCACTATACTCTTCACTAGCACACACTCCCCGTCAAAATAAATGTCGGTCTCACATAACAATGTACTTACTGACGCAGTAAAAGTTTGAGTACATGTCTTTTTATTCTTGTATGTGACAAAATGGGAAGTCTGTAAAGTCCTTCTGCCGCGTACCAATATGGCTGATGGTTCTCACAAAGAAAAGTACTTGCACAATTGGTCAAGTTGCAAGATAAACTAGCCACGTATATCATGGAGAGTGATGTTCGCCTGAAAAAAAACAGCTGACGGTCAACTTATGGTTATACAGACTTGAGTATGTAGCATAGTTCCTTGAAAATGAACAGCATAAGCCTGTCAATTCAAGGAAAATAACTCAGAGTATTTGTTGCTCACGATAAAGTTTGAGCACTTAATCAAAAAGAGTTTTGGAAAAGTTCTCGCTACGAGTTTGAGAGCTTTCCAGTGTATACTTTTCAGGTGAGATCCATGACAATATCTACAAATCTGATGGTTTGATATTATGTAAAGAAATGTGTCAACATGTGAGAGATCTGTATAACTCAATGAACTAATATTTTCTAAATAACCAATGTATGAATGTTAAAAGCAGCCATAGGTAAAATTCTACGTTATAACTAATCTTTAAGAATATACCATTGTTGAGTTCTGTTGTGATATCAAAGGATATCCACAATTATCTGGAAAATTTATTAAAACATTCTTTCCCTTTTCCAGCTATACGTCTGAATGAAACCAGACTTCATATACTTCAAATCAAAACATATCATAACAGATTAAATGCAGAAAAAGTTGAGAATACGGATGTCTGCTTTTAAAGGCATTGCAAAAATTTTCACTAAATGTTTTTGCTTGGGGAAGCATATCTACATTTTCATAAAATTATATTAACATGTAATAGATATATTATTTTAAATTAATAAATATTGGCTCAGCACTTGTAGCTCAGCCGCTAGGGTGCCAGCCACATACACCAGAGCTGGTGGGTTCGAATCCAGCCTAAGCCTGGCAAACAATGACAACTACAACCAAAAAATAAAAATAGCTGGGCAATTACTACAAAACTCCTAGAAGTGATCAAGGAATATAGCAGCATCTCAGGTGATAAAATCAAAACTCATAAATCTGTAGCCTTTATATACACCAACAGCAGCCAAGCTTAAAAAGCAGTCAAGGACTCTATTCTGTTCACAGTAGTGCCAAAGAAGATGAAATATTTAGGAGTTTACCTAACAAAGGATGTGAAAGATCTCTAAATAGAACCATGAAACTCTAAGGAAAGAAATAGCTGAAAATGTTAACAAATGGAAAAACATACCATGCTCATGGCTAGGAAGAATCAACATTGTTAAAATGTCCATACTACCCAAAGCAATACATAATTTTAATGCAATCCCCATTAAAGCTCTACTGTCATATTTTAAAGATCTTGAAAAAATAATACTTCATTTTATATGGAATCAGAAAAAACCTCGAATAGCCAAGACATTACTCAGGAATAAAAACAAAGCAGGAGGAATCACGCTACCAGACCTCAGATTATACTATAAATCCATAGTGAT
>CAUYQV010020960.1:0-10227 GCA_963574575.1 Galagoides demidoff | reverse complement strand
TGTGGTCCCAGCTGCTTGGGAGGCGGAGGCAGGAGACTGGCTTGAGCCCAGGAGTTGGAGGTTGCTATGAGCTGTGATGCCATGGCACTCTACCCAGGGGGATAGCTTGAGGCTCCATCTCAAAAAAAAAAAAAAGAAAGAAATTTGATCCCCGATGTGGTAGTGTTGGGAGGTAGGGCCTAGTGGGAGGGGTTGATTAATGGGGGGGGCAGATCCCTCATGAATAGAACCTTTCTATGGTGATGAGTGGGTTCTCCCTCCTGTGAAAATGAATTAGTTCCCACAAGAAAGGGTTGTTTAAAAGGATCCGGCTTCCTTGATTTCTTTCTAGTGCTTCCTCTCTTGCCATGTGGTCTTTTTGCACAGGCTTCCTCCCCTCCTGCTTTCTGCCATGAGTTAAAGCAGCCTGAGGCCCTCACTAAATGCAGATGCCCCATCTCAAACTTTCCAGTCATCAGAATCATGAGCCAAAAAAATCTCTTTAGAAAAAAATAAAATAGCTGGTCTCAGATATTGGGTTATAGCAGCACAGAGTAAAACAGTAGAATATTATAACAACTCCAGTATTAGATTCCTTCCCCCTAGGTTTGTCATTATTGCTGCTTTTTTTGTTGTTGCAGTTTTTTTTTTTCCTTTTTTGGCCAGGGCTGGGTTTGAACCCACCACCTCCAGCATATGGGGCTGGCACCCTACTCCTTTGAGCCACAGGCACTGCCCTATTGCTGCTTTTTTTAATTGTTTTTTTCTTATTACTTCTTATTTGCTTAGTGCCTTTCCTGGATCTAATTCTGTAGATTCTACATACCCTGCAGAATTCAGGTCCTGAGTCTCTGTTAGCATTTTAAAGAAAGTTCTTTTTATTTTAAAATCTGGTTTCCTAGGGTTCATTCCTTGGTCAGTATAATTTAGTGGTCAGGCAATGATTGGTCTGAAGAGTTTCCTAAATGCCTTAACTGTATACCTTCTACCCTTTGCCAAGAGAATCTGTATCTGAAGGCACACCTTTAGACTTCAGGAGGTTTATAAGATAGCCTTAGCTTTCACTTTGCATAGGGACTAAGGTCAGCTATAGGTAAATGACTAGAGTCTTTTTCTTTCCAAGTTCTTTCCCAACCATGCACATGAGTGTAGCCTTCTAGATCCCCAGGAATATGTTAGAGCTTTGAAAAGTTTGTGGTTTTCTAGTTCTCAAGGACTTCCTTTTAAACTTTTATTACTGTTGGCCAGGCTCTTGCTTGCTGCAACCAAAATCACAGACTTAAGCAGTTGAAATATTGCCATCAGATTGCTTTTGTGTTTGGTAACGCCTGGGGCTAGTTTCTTTTTTTAAACCTCTGAAGCTGAGCTGTGAATCAAATAAAATAGGCACGATCCGATATCTTGAAAATGTAGATTTGGATTATTCAAGTATCTATATTGCTTATTTTTGGTCTCCTTTTTTTTGAGACAGAGTCTTCATGATTTATCATATTCTGAAGGTCCTGTGCTAGAATCTCCAAATATAATTGTTGATATATCAAGTTAATGTGGATCAGATATTGACCGTGTTCTAGGGGTGGGGCTTTTAATAGACCTCCCAAAGAGGTCAGTTCTCTCCATTGGCTTCAAGCTGGCTTTTCATGGCTACTGAGCCACCAAAGTGGGAAGGGAGATAGAATGGGAATAACTCAAAGTTAGCATGCCACAGACACCACTGTCCTATTCAAGTTTGATATTTTCTCTTGGATAGATAATTTTCAGTTTCTTCTGGGGCTTTGGTACATTTCCAGAGTTCTGAAATGGTTGATTTTGGCTATTTTGCCAGTATTTTTGTTCTTTTTATGGGAAAGTGGCTCACCAAAGTCCTCACTTCACTGTTCCAGAAGTCATCTCCCTTGAAAGCATTTTTAAAAAGGTATCCTGGTAAGATACGAATTGAATCCAGGATGAAGCAATGAGGCATGCAAAGTCAAAGGGGAGAAATATACTTGGAAAAGTGTATTGTTATCGAAATTAGCAGTGCCTCCCCATGCAAACATTTATAGATCATAGATAATTCAGAAATAAAGCATGAAACTAAAAGCGCGGCTGGGGAAGCAGAATGGGAAAGTGCTGACTGGAGGGTGACGGAGCTTGCGAAGGAAACAAGTGGATGTCAGTTGAGCTTAAGAAGTTGAAAGGGCAACTCCTGCTCTCTGCTCTCCCCCTTTCTCAGCTCTTCCCCCCCACTCTCTTCCCTTTCTCTACTGTAAAATAAACTTATAATTTTGCATCCTAAAAAAAAAGTTGAAAGGGCAAGAATAAGAATAAGTGAGGGTTAATGACATGAGTATAAACTGAATGTATTACATTATAAAAATTAAATTTGATACAGGCAATAGAAAGTCAAAAATGCAAACTTTTCCATGGAAGAACTTTTTTTTTTTTGAGACAGAGCCTCAAGCTGTCCCCCTGGGTGGAGTGCCATGGCATCACAGCTCACAGCAACCTCCAACGCCTGGGCTCAAGTGAGTCTCCTGCCTCAGCCTCCCAAGGAGCTGGGACCACAGGCGCCCACCACAATGCCTGGCTATTTTTTGGTTGCAGTTGTCATTGTTGTTTGGCGGGTCCAGGCTGGATTCAAACCTGCCACCTTAGGTGTATGTGGCTGGTGCCTTAGCCACTTGAGCCACAGGCGCTGAGCCTCCATGGAAGAACTTAATTTTGAATTATTTTAGAGAAGATGGGAAAGAGTATAAAGAAAGTACAGAAAACAGAGAATGCAAAGTGAGATATCAGAAATAAGTCCTAAAAAAAGCATTAGTTAATGTTCCAATTAAAATGGGAGAGCTTGATATATGCACAATTATATTTGAAGATTCTAGCATAACTCCTTTAGAATATGATAAATCAAGAAGGCCAAAATAAGCAATATAGATAATTGAATAATACAATTAATAATCTGAACAAAAATATGCACACACGGACCCATCTTTATACCAAAAAGGAGACTTACACTAACTACAAAAAGAAAACACAAACAAAAAAGGATTACAAAGAATTATACTATCCAACCATAATGAAGTAAAGTTAAAACTCAATACAATGAGAGTACTTAAAAATCCTGCATTTCTAGGAAAAAATTAAAATAACCTTTGGGGTAAAGAGGAAATGACAAGGAAGACTGTGAAATACTTACAAATATAAATTACAATGTCAAATTTTGTACTAATTCATAATATTAAAATTTGTACTAAAGAGAAAAATTTCATAAGAAAAATTAAAGTGTAAGACATTTATTAAGAAACAGGAAATACTGCGGCAGCGCCTGTGGCTCAGTGGGTAGGGTGCCTGCCCGGCATAATGAGGGTGGTGGGTTCAAACCCGACCCCACCAAACTACACCAAAAAATAGCTGGGCATTGTGGCCGGTGCCTGTAGTCCCAGCTACTGTGGAGGCTGAGGCAAGAGAATCACCAAAGCCCAGGAGTTGGAGGTTGCTGTAAGCTATGACGCCACCACACCCTACAGAGGGAGAGAGTAGACGCTGTCTCAAAAAAAAAAAAAAAAAGCTTTCATTTAGACAAAGCAGGTGCCAGATTTTTTCCTTCCTGGATATGTAGTCTTTTTCCTGGGTTAATGGCAACACAGATTTTGCTGTAACTTGCCAAAAACAACAACAATAACAACAAAAACCATAGAAGAGACTGTTGATACCATCTGCTTCCAGAAAGGAAGAGATTGTAACGTGATGATAGCACAGGATCTTGGGATCTTTCTTGAAAGGAGCCCATAGAGATGGGAGTCCCATGAAGGCCCGGTGAGATCAGACTTACCTGTAAAGGTTTGTGAGGCTCTCTGCATGCACCCATGTACAAGTTGGGAAGACGCGGGTAAGCCATACTTGAAGGGATGGGGCTGAGAAGCAGCAGCTGAGGGTGTGAAATCGGTTTTATGATTGTGACTCTGACCTCATGTGGTCCTTCATCAGCTCTGAGAAACTCAAGAGGTACGTACAACCATTTCTCCCGTTTTCTCACATTTACACTGACTTCCACCCTCTCTGATCAAGAGGCAAGGGGTTTTCGGGTGGCCTTGTTCTCATGAACAGCTACCCAAGGGTGCTCTGCCCCGGCTGGGTGGGAGTACTTAGGTTTCTTAACACCAATTCCACCCGGAGCTGTTGCTTTTCTCCAGATCCCTATCCCGGACTGTCACAACACATGATCTTTAGGTTTTTCTGTAGTTCCCCGCACCAACAGCTAAAGGGCCTTGGGGCTGCATGCCTCGCCCTGAGCGGAAGCCTTGGGGCGGCCACAGGACCAGGTTTGCTCAAGGAAGAGGCACTACTTTTCCCCGTGTGTTTGGCGCCCCCTGGTGGAAAGCTTCCGAACCCCGGGTCGAATCCCTCCTGCCTTCAGTCCTGGTTTGCGTTCCGGAGCCCTCTGCAGGCCAGGGTTACAGCCTGCCACCCGCACTTGGAGGTCGAAAGTGGCTTTGCAAAGGGCAGAGGGGCTGCAAGAGTCCAAGGCTGCCACCTATGGTGGGGGACTTGAGCAAAGCTGAAGGGAATGTTGACGTCGCAGCAAGGCATCTGCTGCACTGGAGTGCAGCAGATGCCCGGACCTCCCCTTTCCATGGCTGCCCCCAACCCCCCACTCTCACTGGAGCGCCTGCTGACACATATTGCTCCTCTGGCTCATCTCCTTGCCCCCATCTTCTGAGGTCAAGTGGGTCAGCCAGCAGGGTTGGTGCGCTGAGTTCAACGTGGCCACTCTGCACACAGACCTTAAGTGCCGGGTTCAGGGGAAGGAGATGAACGCTCACTGGCTGCCCCAGCATCCCTCAGATTCCAGAATGCCATTCTATTCTGCCCAGCGAGAGGGGCCGTGCAGAGTGACCTTGGCTCAAAGGACGTAATCATATCAAAGTTGTGAGGCAAGAACTTAGAAGCTCATAGAGGGCAAGGCCCTCCTTTTCCAGACATGGGAGCAGAGAACCAGTGGAGTAAGCGGTTATATCTTAAGCTTTACTTCTGTAGCAGAACCTACCTGTCTTAGGCTTTCTGTTCCTTATAACAGAATATCTGAAACTGGGTAATTTATAAAGAAAAGAAATTCATTTCTTACACTTACAGAAGCTGAGAACCCTGAGGTCAAGGGGTCACATCTGCCGAGGGACTTTTTGCTGGTGGGGACTCTCTGCTGGGTCCTGAGGTAGCACAGAGCATCACATAGCAATGGGGCTGAGCGTGCTTATATTCTAGCCCAGGTCTCTCTTCCTCTTTTTCAAAGCCATCAGTCCCACTTCCATGATAACCCATTAATCCAGTGACCCATTAACCCATCAATCCACTCATGAGCTCAGAGCCTCATGACCCAATTACCTCTTAAAGGCCCCACCTCTCAACACTACCACATTAGGGATTAAATTTCAACATGATTTTTGGAGGGGAAAAATATTAAAATCACAGCAACACCTCACCAGAAAGAACTTTAGTCCAGCGTAACCTCATGTCTCCAAAGCCATTTCATTAATGAGTTAATGGCTCATTCATTGTTTATTTTCCAGACTTGAAAAAAGATAAAGGTTTCATAAACATGGCTGTGGCGAAGCCTCTGATATTAGTAATGTGTTCTGCCTTGCTTCACAACCACAGTGTCACCAAATGGTGGTGCCTCTGGTCTCAGTGATAGTTAGAAACTATAGAGGGAAGCCAGCAGGATGAGGAGTTTTTGCTGTGTTATCTGTAATTACCATGATCTGTGCATTGCTTTCAGATTTTGGATGGATGGTTTCATAGGCTCCTGGGCTCTGCCATTTCTTCAGACCTTCCCCCTCATCACCTGGGTTCAAAATTGCAGCATCAGGGGGTAGGGCAAGATGTCAGACCAGAAGAGTTGTTCAGCTGAGCTCTTCCAGAAGACTGGGGCAAAAGAGAGAACCCAGCCAAAGCTGGCATAGGGACCTTACATGGAATTGTAGCTCAGGCAGCACAGTGAGGAGGTGGTGAGCTGGATATAGGGTACGATCCCAAGCAGTGGAAATTTGACAAATTAGGCAGGCAATTGCAACCCACTGGGGCTGCCCTGCCTCCCCCCCTCCCCCGCCACGGAGGTCCAGATCAGAAGGAAGCCCTTCTGGAGTTTTCAGTTTGGGGGGGGAAGCTGCACATTGAGTGGAAAGCCTGGAAGAGTGGGCAGACTTGAACAGTATACAGCAACCAAATTTGAATACCAGTTGGAGTGGATTTGCCATAAGTTTAGTGGCTGGCAAGGCAGCCATACTGCGAAGGGCTCAGTGGCCAGGGTCTGCCATTATGGGAAGGTCATGAGACGGTCTTAGCAGGGCCTAAAGCACAACCATCTTAATTCTGCCTGCTGGGATCAGAACTCCACTCTTGGGACAGGCGGAGGGCCTCCTGCACCCCATGGGAACTGAAGTCAGGGGCACTGTGAGACCTGCCCCCAAAGGATTCTTATGAGCATTGAGATCCCAACCTTGCAGGGTCTGAAGGCTGAGCAAACAATTAGGCGATCACTAAAAGCAACTAAGTTTGGAATAAGGACCATAGAGATTGCCGGCTGTGGTCAGGAGATTTCTGTCTCCTAAGAAAAACCACCATGCCATCTGGTGTCCCAGTGACCTATTTCAACACATTGTCATCAAGGGCAAGGACTCCTGTCTTTTTAGCCACGAGAAGAGTTTGGCTTTGCTCAGGCTGAGGCCACTTCAAGACTTAAGCTCTGAGACAAGGTAATTTAAAGCAAAGGAAGAAGAGAGAAGGGAAAAGGAAGACGAGTTGATGAACAAGAATAAAGAACACATGAGGAGGAAGCACAGGAAAATTCAGGCAACATGAAAAACCAAAACAGAGCAACTCCTCCAAAGGACCATGTGGCAGCTACTGCAGAAGACAGCCCTGAACTCCTGGGCTCAAGGAATCCTCTTGCCTCAGCCTCCTGAGTAGCTGGCACTACAGGTGTTTATCACTGCATTTGGCTAATTATTGAATATCTTTGTAGAGATGAGGTCTTGCTCAGGCTGGTCTTGAACTTCTGGCCTCAAGCAATCCTCTTGCATCAGCTTCCCAGAGTACTGGGACTACAGGCGTGAGCACCACATCAGATTATTAAAAGGAACTATGTGCCCCAAAATATTGTAAACCACTTTCCTAGAATAGGGTATCAGGACTAATAGCTGACCAACTCCAGAGGAAATAAAAAAGTAGATCATCTGCCTTGATTCCATTTCCTGAGGTTTGTGCGTATGTGAAACTATCCAAGACACAGAGTCAACAAATCTTCCTGTTTTTATTTTTTTTTCCTTTAGAGCACTCTAGGAATAAAAACCACTGCTCTGAATATTTATTATTCTTTTTTAATTTAATTTTATTTATTTTTATTTTTTTAGAGACAGAGTTTCACTTTGTTGCCCTTGGTAGAGTGCCGTGGCGTCACAGTTCACAACAACCTCCAACTCCTGGGCTTAGGCAATTCTCTTGCCTCAGCCTCCTGAGTAGCTGGGACTATAGGTGCCCACCATAATGCCTGGCTATTTTTTTATTTGTTGCAATTTGGCCAGGGCTGAGTTCGAACCCACCACTTTCGGTATATGGGGCCGGTGCCCTACCCACTGAGCTACAGGTGCTGTCCAGAATATTTACTATTCTTATAGGTAATATGCTCTTGTGCTCTTATGATTACCTGAGGTTGTTTTATTCTTGCTTATTTCTTTGCTGCTAATTAATTTTCAAAAGCACAGTACAATGAAAAGATACTCCATATCATTAGTTATAGAGAAATGTGAATTAAAACCACATGAGATACAGGCTTCTCTCTGTGTCCACAGGTTCCATATCCACTGATTCAACCAACCTCAGATCAAAACAATTGTTAAAAAAATACAAATTTTCAAATATAGCCTAGTAGATGATCTAATGTATGCCCACATAGCAGAAAAACTCATTTCAATTCAAGTCACGGGGATGGGTAATAAGGGAGGGCGAAAGGGAGGGAGGGAGGGTGCTCCCAATGAATGGGCATGGTGTGGGGGTATTTGGCACACCTTTTGAGTATGGGACATAACCACAAGAGGGACTCTATTTAACAAAATCATATATTTTGACCTGGTTGTTTGTGCCCTCATATTAACCTGAAATTAAAAAAAAAAAGAAAGAAAATATGACATAACAACTATTTACATAAAATTTGCATTGTATTAGGTATTACAAGTAATCTAGAGATGATTTAAAGTATACAGGACAATGTGCATAGGTGGTATGCAAATACTGTGCCTTTATACGTAAGGGACTTGAGCATCCTCAAATATTGGGAGGTCTAGGGAGTGGTCATGGAAAATCATCCCCCTGAGATATCAAGGGCTGATTATGCTACTACATGCTTTTTAGAACAGCTACAATTAAAAAGATTGATCGTAGAGAGCATTGGTGAGGCTGTGGAGAAACTGGAACTCTCACACACTGCTGCTGGGAACTGCAACCACTGTGGAAAACGATTTAGCAATTTCTTTAGAAGGTAAACATACACCTACCTTACAATGTGGTCATTTCGTGCCTTGATATTTACCCATATATTCATACAAAGATTTAACATGAATATTCATGGAAGTTTTATTTGGAATAGCCCAAACTGAAAACAATCCAAAGTTCACCAACTGGTGAATGGATAAACAAATCATAAGGGTGGTGCCTGTGGCTCAAAGGAGTAGGCCGCTGGCCCCATATGCCGGAGGTGGCGGGTTCAAACCCAGCCCCAGCCAAAAACTGCAACAAAAAAAAAATCTTGGTATATCCATACAATGGAATACTACTCAGTAATAAAAAAGGAATGAACTGTTGATATACAAACAACATTGGTTACTTTCAAGGTAATTAATTACTCTGGGTAATATAGAATTTGTCTGGCCTTTGTCCCTAGTATCTGGGAGATAGCCTCTAAATCTTTGGAATTCTCCAAGCTATAAGGAATATATTTGTTATTTTTGGTGGGGGTGGCCCTCAGACCACACTTGAGTTTATGCTAATGAGGTGACATGGGATGACCCCTAGATAATGCCAATGGAATGACTCAGGATGGGGGCTGATCATGCCAGAAAAATCAAACATGATTAGAAGGCTGGGCTTTGACGCTTTTGGCATCAGCCTGACTTTTGGGGAGAGAAAAGGGGGTGAAGACTGAGTTACAGGCCACGAGTCATACCCATGTAATTGTAATGAAGCCCTAATAAAAACAAGGACAGTCCCCCTGGTTGGCAGTATTCTGGTGATTGCCACAGATCAGTGTGCTGGGACGGTAACTTGTCCTACCTCCACGGGGAGAGGGGATGGAGGCTTCATGTTTGAGACCCTTCCAGATCTTTCCCTGTGTCTCTTCTTTTGGCTGATTTTGATTTGTACTCATTGGCTATAATAAATAAGACTGTAATTATAATACTTTCCTGAGTTCTGTGAGCCATTCTTGTGAGCTATTGAATGGGGCAGAGGAATGGGAACTCTGAACTTGTGTCTGATATCAAAGTGAAGGCAGTTTTATGCCCTTAACCTAGCACCTAATGCTGGGTAGTTGATGTCAGACATCATTGTAATTATGATGAGTGAAAGAAGCCAGGTATAAAAGAGCACATACTACAGTCCTGAAAAATGCAAACTAATATACTGTAACAGAAAGCAGATCAGTGGTTGCCTAGGACAAGGGTAGAGGGATCTGGGGAGGAGGAGTTATAAAGGCAGGCAGAAATTTGGGGGGTGATGATCTGTGCACTATCTTGATTGTGGTGACAGTTTCACCAGAGTTTCTGACATGTATATGTCACAACTCAGACTGTAAAATTTAAATATATGTAGTTTGTTGTATGTCAACAATACATCAATAAGTTTTTGTTTTTAAATAAAGGCTGAGTATAGCCCTCATCTGTCACCCTGACCAGACCCTTCAGTGGTTTACCCAGAATCAAAGTGTTCCATGACCTGGCCCCAGGTTCTCTTTCCATCCTTGTATTTTAGCACTGTCCTATCAAATCATTTGCTCCAGCCAAACTATGTTTCTTGCATTTCTCCAAATACTCAATATTCTCCATGCTTTTCTGATCTCCATAGTTCTGCTCATGCTGGTTTTTTTTTTTTTTTTGAGACAGAGCCTCAAGCTATCCCCCTGGGTAGAGTGCCATGGCATCACAGCTCATAGCAACCTCCAACTCCTGGGCTCAAGCGAGTCTCCTGCCTCCACCTCCCAAGTAGCTGGGACCACAG
>CAUYQV010020957.1:0-11200 GCA_963574575.1 Galagoides demidoff | reverse complement strand
TCAAGCTATCCCCCTGGGTAGAGTGCCATGGCATCACAGCTCATAGCAACCTCCAACTCCTGGGCTCAAGTGAGTCTCCTGCCTCAGCCTCCCAAGTAGCTGGGACCACAGGCGTCTGCCACAATGCCCGGCCATTTTTTGGTTGCAGCCATCATTGTTGTTTGGTGGGCCCGGGCTGGGGATTCGAACCCGCCACCTTAGGTGTATGTGGCTGATGCCTTAGCCAATTGAGCCACAGGCGCCGCGCCAGCTTCAGCTTTTTAAAAAGAGTCGCTGCCTTTCAGAGATATGCACCAGAACATTTATGAATGAAAGACAGATGTCTGAGGGGCTAGAGTCATCTGAAGGCCCTTCTCGGGCTGAGGGATCTACTTCCAAGGTGGCACACTCCCATGGTGGTTATTAGCTGGAGGCCTTAATTCCTCTCCAAGTGAGCCTTACTGCAGGATACTTACATGTCCTTACAATACGACAGGCTGGCTTCCCCCAGAGTAAGTGGTCTAACTGAGGGCAGCAGACGTTGCAGTGTCTTTTATGACCTAGCATCAGAGATCACAAACCATTCTTGCTTCAATATCCCATAGGTTACACAGGTTAGCCCGATTCAACGTGAGAACAGACTCCCCACAGGCATGAATACCAAAAGGTGAGGATCACCCAGATCATCCTGGAGCCTGGCAAAGACCCTGTGGCACTTAGAAAAACATACATGCACCAAACTCCTGACCATGACTTTCAAAACACTTTGTCACCTAGCTCTATTGTCATTTTACCCCACCCTTTCTTGGCTCAACACGCCCCAGCCTTCCTGGCCGCCTTTGCTGTGCTCACAGGTGATGCATTTGTACCCACTTCAGAGCCTTTGTACTAGCTACTCCCACAGCCTAGGTTATTCTCCTGACTCATCATTTTATCCTTCAGACATGAAAATAAATCACTTCCTCAGAAAGGCTTATCCTGGCCACCCAGTCTGAAAAAGCCATCTATCCCCTTTCTGTCCCAGAACCCAATTTTAATTATTGCAGAACACTTATCACCATCTGATATTCGAGCACATCTGGTCAGTGTTCAACTTTCCAGCACAATTAGTCACCCTACACAACATAAATTTAACATCTAAATGAGTAACACAGCTAAACACCCTGGCTTCACAGTTCTGGAAACTGCTCGGCTTCCAGGACTTCTCCTTGGGGGATCTACTTCCAAGGTGGCACACTCACATGGTGGGTGTTAGCTGGAGGCCTCAATTCCTCTCCAGGTGAGCCTTACTGCAGGCTACTCACATGTTCTCACAGTATGACAGGCCTTCCCTCAGAGTAAGTGGTCTAAGTGAGGGCAGCAGAAGCTGCAATGTCCTTCATGACTCTTGTTCACTTTGCCTGAACCACACTCTCCCACTGTCACACCAAACTCAATTCATTTTGCAACACCTCCAAACACAATCCATTATGATTCTAGTTCATTTGCCCAACTACCCCATGAAAACAAATTTCCAAGGGCCAAGAGGTCTTCTATCCCTTGCCCCCATTTTCCCTTTCCTGACTTAATTTTTCTCTTTAGCTTAGATCCTCTACTGAATCATTACAATCACTTCCTTTAAGAACTCTCAACTCTCTTCCAAGGTCTTCTCCCAACTCCACAATCTCAGAACCCAAGAAACTACCATATCAATACCAAGAATATTGATGGTTTTAAAAAGCATTCAACTCAGCAGGTTCAGCAGAAACTCAAGTTACTAAATGGGCACTAAATCTTAACTGACAGTCTTATCAGATTTCTCTAGGAAGCTAGCTTTCCAATCCCCCCTCCCTCTCAAAGAAAACTACTTCTGACCCATTTTTACCTCCTGCAACATGCTCCTCTGCCTTTTAGCTAATGTCCATGATTCTTCATTTAGAACTAAAAGCTGTTAAGACAATTGGCAATCTACTATCTTCTCCTGACTAGTTGTACAAATCCACCAGAACCTTTTTTCCTTCTGAAGATGATTTACGTCCCTGATCCCAACACCTTCTCATGTTCATAAACTCTAATCTTGCAATTACCCCCCTTTTTGCTCCATCAACCATCACTTACTTTTGCCTAGGTCATTCCCACCTATATACACTTAAGACCCTGGTATGTTCCCTCATAAAAAATCAAAAATTTTTTAACCCTGTATTCCCCTTCAACTATTACTCCACTTCTCTGCTCCCTTCACAGCCAAATTTTGTCAAAGGGTTAAAAATCTATCTGCACTTCCTTACTGTTTAATTGGTTCCAATGTAACTTTCACCTCCACCGCCAGCAATATCTATGCTGCCAATCCAATGAGCAGTTCATGCACTCATATTATTGAACCTTTCAGCAGCACTAAATTCAGCTAATCATTCCCCCCTTCTTGAAATAATCACTTATTTTGATTTCATTCAACCAATAATTACTGAACATTAGCCCTGGCCAGCCACTATTCTAAGCACTGGCTGGGGACACAGTGGCTCCTATGGCACCCCCTCTCCTGGTTTTCCTTCTGTGTTTTGACACCTCTTCTCTCCTTCACCCTACTCAATACCACATCCCTAAATGTTCATAGTAGTAAATAGGAACTTAATACCAACCCCCGTTTCCTTTACTCTCTCCTTGTCTGATAGCATCCATTCCCATGGTTTTAATTATTGTCCTTATCGTGAAAAGTCCACATTTATATCTGCAGCTGGGAACTTTCTTTTGATTCCTGTTCTCCTATATTCAATTACTTATTTGACATCTCCTCTTGGGTGATGGCTCAAAGCATCTTAGACTAACTATGATCAAAGTTTAACTCTTGACGTTCTCCCAAAACATTCCATCTGCTTTTGTAGATCTCAGTAAAATAAGAGACTATACAGCTCTTAAGCCAGAAATCTTGATTTCCACCCCTTCCTCTTCTTCTACCTCTAAATCCACCAGCAAGTCCCACTGAGTCTATTTCAAAGTGTTCATTTTCTCTCTCTCTCTCTCTCTTTTTGAGACAGAGTCTCACTTTGTTGCCCTTGGTAGAGTGCTGTGGCATAATAGGTCACAGCAACCTCAAAGTCTTGGGCTCAAGTGATCCTCTTGTCTCAGCCTCCCAAGTAGCTGGGACTACAGGCATCTGCCACAATGCCCGGCTATTTTTAGAGACGGGTCTTGATCTTGCTCAAGCAGATCTCAAACTCCTGAGCTCAAGCAATCCATCCCCTCCAGCTTCCCAAAGTGCTAGGATTATAGGCGTGAGCCATGGTGACCGGCCAACATCTATCTCTTTTGATATTATTTCTTTCCCAAACTACTAAAACAGCTTCCCAACTGGTCCCTACAATCTCTGTGATACATACCTTTTAAAAAAGTAAATTAGACAGGCTTACTCCCTGCTTTAAAGTCATCAACAGCACCATATTGTAACAGGAATAAAACCTGAACTCCTCTGGAGCTTTAGGATCTTAAGCAACATGAACCCTGCTTACCTGCTCTCCAACATCCCTCACCATTCCTTCAGTCACTCCAACATAGGCATGCTGACCTTTGGTTGCTTGACTACGCTAAGAATGCCCTCCCACGGAAGTACATGCTATTTCTTCTGTCAGGAACACCCTCTCTCCAGGCTGGCTCTTTCTCAGTTTTTAGTTTCAGCTGAAATATAAACTCCCAGGTATTCCCTGACCACCTGATCTATGATCATTCCCTTAATAGTTTCTAACATGGCCTTTATTCATTTTCTTCATAGTACATACCATTTTATAATCACATATTCATTTATTTGCTTAAAAACTTATTTAGGCCAGGTATAGTGGCTCATGCTTATAATCCCAGCACTCTGGGAGGCCAAGGAGAGAGGATCACTTGAGTTTAGGAGTTCAAGACCAGCCCCCTCTCTACTAAAAATAGAAAATATTAGTTGGGTGTCATCATGTCATTAACCTGTAATCCCAAGTACTTGGGAAGCAAAGGCAGGAGGATCACTTGAGCCCTGGAATTTGAGGTTGCTGTAAACTAGGCTGATGTCACAATACTCTCTCTACCCAGGATGACAAAAAGAGACTCTGTCTCAAAACAAAAACATAAACCTCATTTTGAAAATTTAGAAACAGCTGGGCATTATGCCTCATTCCTACAATTCCAGCACTTTGGAAAGCTGAGGTGGAAAAGTTCCTTGAGGCCAGGAGTTTGAAACCAGCCTAGGCAACACAGTGAGACCCTTTCTCTACAAACATAAAGATAAAAAAGAAGTGGGTGTGGTGGCACATGCTTATAGTCCTAGCTGCTTAAGAGGCTGAGGTAGGAGGATCCCTTGAACTCCAGAGTTCAGGGCTGCAGTCAGCTATGATGGCACCATTGCACTTCTGCCTGGGTGACAAGGTGAGAACCTATTTAAAAAAAAAAAAAAAAAACTGGGCAAAACCTGGTATTTTGAGATGAATTACCTGCCATTTTTCCTCCTTCACTGGCAAAGTAAATAAATTTCCCTTTCCTTCTTCTGAAAAACTGCTTGTTCTTGTTTATCTGAAACGGCCTCAAGTACAAGTGCAAGATTTAGTAACAGATTTTGGTGTCCCTGGCTGGGCATCTTAGCTTCCCAATGAAATGCACCTGCTGAAGAAGCAGGAAGCAGGCCAGGTCAGAGCACTGGAGGGAGCAGCTTCTTTTCTGAGTGAGAGTATGGGAGAGAAAGTCTCAGCAGATGCAGGTATGTTTTAGCTCCAGGGAACCGCCTCTGTCTCCCAGAAGTAGACACAGCTCCCACAACCTGAATTGAGTTGAGAAGGATTTGGAAACAGTCTGGATACCAGGCCTTTTCTTGGGTAAGTTCCCTAGCATCAAGACCATGATTCCATCCATATGGGGGTTTTCAGACTTTCTTGTTGGTTTTACTTGCTTTGAGACAACTTTTAGGGGTGGAAGTCAAAAAGTAGAGTGTAACTAGGGAAACTGGTTTGAATTCAAAGGTCATTTGGGATTCCCAGGGAATGGGGGGTGGGAGGAAACTAGGCCACCATTTGGGAAGGGTTTACCTTCCAGCCCTGTAGGGCATTTGGGGTACAGTGTGAGGTGCCATTTGGAGTGGCGGTTTATCCTCTTCGGATTCTCATTTGTTTGATAAGCTCTGACATTTCGTGTTGAGAATTCTCTATATTGTCTGTGTTTGTTATTTGTGGGTCCTGTTGCAACACAGAAAAGTTCTATCCAGAAGTTCCTTAGGAATAATTTTTTTCTGAATGGTCAACTAATAGCTGCAAACCTCTGTCTAAGAAGAATGGTTTTAAGTAATATAATATATGTGCTGGAACGGAGGGGAAAGTGTCAGTTGAATGGAACCTTGAAGTATGACTTGAACTTGTAGATATCAAGAAAAAATCAGAGCTCAAACATCTGACCTGCCAATATAGTCTCTCCTTCTCTTTTCTTGCTACCTTTCCTACTCATGTTGAGGTAAACTTAGTGTTTATGGAGTTTGTATTACTATTCCCGGCTAGAGTTCTCAAGTAAAATCTATAGAAATTTAAAAAAAAATTTACAAATGCACAGAAAAGTAGAACAAACAGTAGAATGAGCCCAAAGGTTCTAGCATTTTTATTTTCTTTTTCAACTACTTCCCCTCCTCTACTATAAGCACTAATGGAGAAAGACTATTTTTTCCCCCTGGTATACACCCAGGATCTTGCATAGTTCCTGGCTTATGATAAACACTCAATAATACTTCTGTTTTGAATGAGAAGGAAAGTTAAAGATGACTCTCAAGAGAATGAGGGCATCACTAAGAAAAGTGACATAGGAAGGGGAGAGTTTTGAAGACAGCTGGTAATTTATTCATCTGTCTACTCCCTGCCAGGCTGTGGTCTAAGCACCGGGTTTTACAGGCATGCACAAGGTGCAACAGAAGCAAGCAGGGAACACTGATAAGGAAAAGGGCAGAAAGGATCCTCCAGAGGTGACCCCCGAGAAGAGTGTGGAAGCTTAGGCAGGAAATTGCTAGGCAACGCAGCCCAAGGAGGCACTATGTACAAGAAAAGCACGCAGGCACTTAGAGGAGCATCCTGTACCTAGGGTACTTTGAAGAACTACTGTTTTATTTTTTCCAAAACCGAATGTCAATGAATAATATTATGCTAGGGCTTTAGATGTGAAATAAAAGATGAAGTATTATGAGAAAGGCATGTAAGAAACACTAAATGCACCAAGGAGGAAGGTCCTTTCCTGAAAGGCTTCGTTTGCAGCAGAGATGAGCCTAAGCTGGATTTTGAAGGAGAAGAGGGCAAGCAAGGGAATGACTTGTACAAAGACATGACATTTCATAAAGCTAGCAACACTCAGGGAACTATGAGAATTTGAAGTTAGATATGGCCAGATATTAAGGTTATAGGTTGAACTGTAAGATCTGAGGATGGCAGCTGGAGTAAAGATGTGATTTCCAATGTTACTATATATTATTGTAAGAAATTTGAATTTAATATTATGTTTAAGTAGAAGAGTGATATAATAAGATTAGATAATTGCTTAACAAAAATGCTTCAAAGCCACAGTTACTAAAACAGCATGGTCCTTACACAGGAATATAAAACCAAACAGAACCCAGAAAAAGACCTATGTACATTTTACACTGAAATCTGATGTATAATAAAAGGTGGGCATTCAAATCAGTGGAGAAAGGATAAATCATTCAATGAATGGCAAGGGGACAAATAGTTATTCATTTTTTAAAATAATCAAGTTAGACTCTTTCCTTCATATTATATAAGAAAATAAAATCCATTTAGATTTCGGATTAAATACAAGTAACATAATAATTCTTTTTAAAACAAAATATTTCATGGAATAGAATATAAATTTGATAGGAATTTCTCAGTTAAAACAGGAGACTTCAAAGAAATTTTGTTTTGGTAGCAGACTAATGAGGTCATGCTTACCAACATGCAGGTCATTACATCTGTGCTGCTGGAAAAAATGGCAAGTATTGGTCTACAGTAGCGATTCCCACACCTTGCCACTCATCAGGATAATGTTCAGGGGGACAACTCACCCCCTCGAACAGTGGTTCTCAACCTTCCTAATGCCGCGACCCTTTAATACAGTTCCTCATGTTGTGGTGACTCCCAACCATAAAACTATTTTTGTTGCTACTTCATAGCTGTAATTTTGTTACTGTTATGAATCGTAATGTAAATATCTGATATGCAGTGTGTATTTAGGCAACCCCTGTGAAAGGGTCATTCAACCCCCAAAGGGGTCGTGACCCACAGGTTGAGAACTGCTGTCCTAGAATGACTGGGGAAAAAAAGAGAACTCAGCCATACCCAGCACAGGGACCTGACCCAGAGTCACAGCTCAGGGGGCACAGGCAGGAGATAGTGAACCGGATACAGGTATGATCTGGAGAGGTGGCAATCTGATAAATTAGGCAAGTGATTGTGACTGGCTGGGATCAGCTGCCCCCCACAGAGGCCTGGGATGGGAGGAAGCCTTTCCAGAGCTTTCAGTTGTTATAGGAAGCTGCTCATTGAGTGGAAAGCTTGGCAGAGTGGGGAGACTTGAACAGTATACAGCAACTAGATTTGAATGCCTGAAATTCTAGCCTTAGGTAGAGATTTTCATTAAAAAGTATAAAGGTTTCATTCAGAACACAGTAATTAACTGGTGATTGTCATAAATAACTTCCATGAAGAGACTAAAAAAGTGCTTTAATGAAAAGTCTTTAAGTAGTATAGGCCTATGATGTTTCACTAAAGAAGGTTCCATTACTATATCTAAACTTTACCTCTAGCTTGACAATATGTATCTTGAAAGTCTTAAAAAAAACACAGACATAGTTTATGACCTAGCAATTCTTCTTAATGAAGTGTAACTAATAAAATAACCAATGGGTGTGTGCAAATGTAGATGTACAAACTATTCATCAGAACACTGTCAATACTAATCAAAATTGGAAATAAGTTAGAATCAGTATGGGAAATTATTATATATTCATATGATGAAATACAGTACAGTCATTAAAAATGAACCTACTTACTGACACGGAAAGATGCTCACCACAAGTGCTGAATGGATAAAGCTGATCCTAATGAAATATGTATTGTATGATCCACTTTTGTGAAAAAAATGTTTCCAAGTATATATATACATACATACACGAAAGACCATCACCCCAGTGGTTATCTGAGCACAGTAAGATTATAATGATCATGAGTAAGCAACAGAATTTGTCTAAAACAAATATTTATTCCTTATGTAACAGAAAGGTTTTTTTGTTAAGCATATCTGTGTTCAATTCCCATCACACAAAGTAAAAGCAATAAAAACTTCTTGTAGCCCAGTGAAATGCAAACTACTGAATTAAAGTATCTGTAATTAAAAAAGAAAAGTTCTAAAGGTTATTATAGGCAACGTATATAGGGTAAAGGTCACCAGAACGTGACTTTGTTAACTGACTAGAAGTTAAACATCGGTAGTGTAGGAGTAGCATAAAGGAGTGGCCTAGATTTCTGTTGGAATTATTCCCTTGGTCTAACCTCTTGACTGGGTTGGGAAAGGTCAGTATTTCACTTTGCTCACCAAAAATGTGTATGTTCAGCAAAATGTCTGTGCAACTTCTAGGCAAACTGGAAAGAGCACATATATTACCACACATGTAATACTAACTGTATAGTGCTAAGCTATTTACTTAGTTACTTGATTTCTCTGAGTTGCAACATGATCACCTGTAGGCCAAGAATGATGATAATCTCAGACTCCTCTGCCCCACAGGAAGCCTGCAGTGGGAATTGAATGAGACCTCAACTTCTGCTTTAGGATATGATGAACTAAAAAGTTGGATAAAATATATCAATCAACTACAGGCAGTCCCCAGGTTACAAACATCCAACTCACATGTATAGAGGCTGTTACTGTAGTCCCCAAGTTACAAACATCTCCATTCAACCTGCACTTACAGAATGAATGCTATTACAGGTAACTGGAAAAATGTATCTATTTCAACTTATATATTAAGTTCAACTTAAGAACAAACCTACAGACCCTATCTCATTCATAACCTGGGGACTGCCTGTATTTCAGGCACTAACCAACAGTTAGAATTGTGACCTCTGAGAGAAAAGAACCAAAGGGGCAAGTCCTTAAAGGCTCTGGCTTTCTACTTGGAGCGACTATCCAGATTATAGTTCTCAGAGACAACCTAAGCAGAACACAGGGAGCTAAATAATTTGAGAAATCAGAATTAAAGATTTAGGAAGGATGTGGTGGCTAGAATTTGCAGCACCAGGTAGGAAGGAGCTACATATATCAAAACAGCTCCAAAAACCTGCATGGGGGTTCTGCCTGAGTCTTCAACTGAATACCAATCTGTAGGGTGAAACTCTGTAAGGCTGGGAAAAGCCAAACTGTTGGGGGAAAACAACTAGGGAACTTAAAAGTGAATTCCAACCAGCCACAATGGAGAGAATTCACTGTATACCACAGGCATTCAATAGAGATCTGAGAAGACCAGGCCTTACCTAAATTCTAGAAGCCTACTCTAAAAGTGATTAACACCTAGCCTTGAAAGATCAATCTTTAACTTAATTCCTTGATAAAATAAAACTCAACTATCTTTAAAGAAGGACAACAAAACTGAGATCCCTAGTGATATGAAAACATTCACAATACACAGTACCCAAAACAAAAAACTGCTTGAGGTGCAAAGAAGCAAGAATATATTACCCACTACAAGGAGGGGGAAAAATCATTCAATAGAGACAGACTCAGAAATGACAAAAATGATGGAATTAGCAGATAATTTTAAAAGTTATTATAAACACGCTCAAGAATTAAAACTATCAACAAAGAAACGGAAGATATGAAAATGATCAAACACCACTTCTAAAGATGAACAATACAGTAACTGAAGTCAAAAATTTATTGATTAAATCTAATAGCACAACATACACTAAAAAAAAAAGATTACCATAAACTAAAGAAAGAGCATCCTCAGTAGGATGACATCAGGTAGTCCAGTTTATGTGTAACTTGAGTCCCAAAAGGGGGTGGCCGAGGGATATTTAACAAGTAATAGCTAAAAACTTTTCCAAATTTGTTTAAATTTCTAAGCCCACAGATCCAAGAATCCCAAGAAAACCACCCCCAAGGCAAACAGTCATCATCAAGTTGCTGAAACCAGCAAGAAAATCATATAAAGCAGTCAGAGAAAAAAGGCACTGCTATGGTCTGAATGTTTGCTTCCCTCCAAAATTTATGTTGAAACCTAATCCCAACTGTGGTACTATTAAGAAGGGGGCCCTTTAAGGGAAGTGATTAAATCAAAAGGGCTGGGCCCTCATGAATGAGATTAGTGATCTTATGAAAGAAGCCTGAAGGAGCTTTCACTACGTGTGGACACAGCAACAAGGTGCCGCCTGAGAAGCAGAGAGCCCTCACCAGACGCTGAATCTGTTGGCAACTTGAACTTGGACTTCCCAGCCTCCCAAAATACGATTAATAAATTTCTGTTATTTATAAGTTACCCAGGCTAAAGTATTTTGGTACAGCTGTATGAATGGATTGAGATGAGTACACTACACACAGGTGAACAAAGCTAAGAATGTCATCTGACTTCCCATTAGAAGCCAGCCATACAACATAGACATCTTTTGTATACAAAAGAGAAAGATACAAGAGAAAAGTATCTTCAGGATGTTGAAAGATAAAAACTGTCTACGATTTGATGGTAAACAAAAATCGTCTTCAAAAGTGAAGGAGAAATATACTTTTCGCTTTTTGTCTGGTGGTAGCCATCAGGTAAGCCAAGCTAGGTGGGCTGTGGAGGACATCCAGGAGCTATGGAGGAAAAAGCAATCTGATGTAACATGCTTTCTTCTCAGGATCCAATGCTGACAGTAGCCCCAGCTCTTTGAGCCCCATAGGCTCCTCACCCTCCCTGGCCAGATAAAGTGCACAGAAGAAATATAGAAGAGAAGCTTGGTGCTTGTGGCTCAAGTGGTTACAGGCGCCAACCACATACACCTAAGGTGGCGGGTTCGAATCCCCAGCCTGGGCCCGCCAAACAACAATGATGGCTGCAACCAAAAAATGGCCGGGCGTTGTGGTGGACGCCTGTGGTCCCAGCTACTTGGGAGGTGGAGGCAGGAGACTCGCTTGAGCCCAGGAGTTGGAGGTTGCTATGAGCTGTGATGCCATGCACTCTACCCAAGGCTACAGCTTGAGGCTCTGTCTCAAA
>CAUYQV010020955.1:0-21534 GCA_963574575.1 Galagoides demidoff | reverse complement strand
CATCACAGCTCATAGCAACCTCCAACTCCTGGGCTCAAGCGAGTCTCCTGCCTCCACCTCCCAAGTAGCTGGGACCACAGGCGCCCGCCACAACACCCGGCCATTTTTTGGTTGCAGCCATCATTGTTGTTTGGTGGGCCTGGGCTGGGGATTCGAACCCACCACCTTAGGTGTATATGGCTGGCGCCTTAGCCGATTGAGCCACAGGCTTAATTATTAAAAGCATTTGTCAAATGACCTAGCATCAGAAAGAATTGCCACTGATTGAATTTTACATCATTTAGACATTTGGGTTTTGGACAGAAAAAATATCACTTGTTTTACACCATTATTATGACAAGGAGTTGAAACAATGGCATTAGGTGTTGTTATGAAAGAAACAAGAAATTTAGGGTTGAAAACCTACAAAAAAATTTTAAAAATAGATAGAAAAGCTGCTCTTTTACCCAGATAAAATCTGCCAAAATCAAGAAGGCAATGAATGGGATGCTAGAGTGACATTTATATCACGGCCTCCGTTTATTCCCCTGGACCTAACGTCCCACAATAAAAATGAAATCAGTATTTACACAGTGGTTATTTCCAAAAGGATGTGAAACACTTTGTAGATTAAAACAAATTAAGCTACTCAGAATAAATTTTCCCACCCTTTTTAAAGGAAGCAGTATTTGGTAATAAACTAGAGATAAAGTTCTCTTTTGCTTAAAATAGAAAATAAAAGATATACGACATGGGTATATTTGGATATGATATTTTAAAATTGCAGGGACAAAACACTTCTTGGAACAGTAAATTTATCAAATTAGTCCTTGAATACAAGACGGTGAGCAATGTCTTTAACCAATATCTTGTTCTGGCCACAAATTTTTTAAAAAGAGCATTATATTAAATCATTGCATTCTGCAAAGGACTGGGGTAATATGATCTTTGCTTTCCAATGTTTTACATTAGTATAGAAATAGAACATAAGATATTTCACTGCTGAGTAACTATTGTGCCTTTACAAACACAACAGCACGTGAGCAAGCCTTTGACTCATGCGGGATCTTAGCAAATCATGGTCATTATACCTAATGTAAAACTATTTGGCCTTGCTGGTTGACGTGAGGGTTAGAGGTTATTGTAAATACGATGTTGAGTTAGAAAAGGTTGAGATGGTTGAACATGTCTATCAGGGCCATAGGCAAACCACAACGAACATGAAATGATAAGCAAAATTGTTACACACAGTAAGGTCTCCAAGAGCTCATATAGGAGCCCACATAGGAGCAGCGCTCATACCACACACACAACACAAGTGGGCATGACAAGGACACAGCAGGACACAAAAACTGCCTCTGTAGAGCAACATAAATCCCTTCATGTCTATATTCCTTAATTGTAAAGTAAAGGAAGGAAGAAAAAGACAGTTCGAACTGGCGGTGGCACCCAGGCATGGAGTGTCATAGATGCTTGAGCAGAACCTTCAAATAGATCCTGAGTCAAAGAGGAGAAAAAAGAAATGTGGGTTGCAAATACAACATTGCATAAATCAAGAGAGCAGACTGTCTGTATGGACAGTGAGGAAGATAAGTGTTCCCTGGGAGTACCGTGAACACTTTCTTACAGTGTCTCACCATGCCCTGCGGCTCTGTGCCGGGCAGTGTGCATCCATGATGGCCAGTATGCGTCCATGATGGCCAGTATGCACAAAGAGGGAAGAGCCTGGCCCTGAGCTGCCCAGTGCATCAGGGTGGAGCTAAGATTGGCCTTCTCAGCCCCTGAGTTTGAGGAATTTGTCACTTAATTGTTGCAGCTCTCAATGTCCAGAGCTCTCCAGATGACTTGGCTGCCTCCAGGTCTGATGCACATCACTGATGCAATCAGTGTGACACTAAAATCCAGAGATACTGTTCGTGTGCAGTGCCTAACCCCAGGGTCTCTGTATGGCCAGAATCCCTCCCATTTTTATTGCTTAAAGATGGAAAGAGAAGATTTGCCACAAAAATCAGGTTGGGCAGAGCTCTATCTATTACAGTACGTTAAAAATATATCTATTCCTAGCGTTTAATATTCAAGTGCCTCACCATTTGTCTCTTAGAAAACATTTTAGTGTGAAAGCTGCATAAATGATATTCCAATGATTATTATACAAGGTCAGACAATTAAGTCCATGAACTACTCCTAGAAAAAGTGCTCCAAAGTGAATATCACTATGGTCCTTCGGCGTGATCCCCCGGGGAGCTGTGCACTCACCCCAGCACCTACTCCAACCTTCAAAGCACTTTTTCTGGGATGAGTTCATGACTTTATCAGACCGTGTATGATGACACCTCTGATGGCCATTCCAGAAAGCCAACTCCAAAATTGCTTTGAAGGGTGGACTAGGCGTTGGTGCTCACCTTCACAAGGGGAGCGACCCCCGTGGTGGTCAGCAGGAGGCATGCCGCACTTTTTCTAGATGAGTTTGTGGGCTTGACTGTTCGACCGCATATAAAACAATGAATCCCCTTTGCCATTTCTTAAGGAACACAGATGCCGAGGAAGCTTTACTGGGGAGATGTGCTCATCATTTAACTGGAAGGACAGTACACCTTGTTTATGATTCCCAAAGGGAACAGAACAAATGCACCCCGAGGTAAAATAATGAAATCTGATGACAAAACACCGCATAACATAAAGGCAGTATAAACTGTTCATCGGGTTATCACTGAAATGAAGCTTGAGCACAGACAAGAGTGTCTGTTGAGTATGTAGAAGGGAGTCTGATAGGAAATGGTGCTCGTTTTTCAGTATATCAGGGAATTTCATGAGATAAATCATGTATGGAGCATGGCTATTCTCCCACTGCTGGGACCATGGAGTACGCAGTAATTATTGCTGCAGGCTGAGCAAGAATGCTAAGGACTCCAGGCAGGTGTGCCTCACCTTGTTACTGGGTTCCATCAGGTCCACTGCATGATCTGACCAACCATTCCACCTCGGGGTATTTTTTTCCATACAAATGTAAAATAAAGTTCCAATTCTTTCATCTTTACATTCTAGGAATGTTACTATCATAATGCTCAGAAAATGTTTGTGGTTATTGGAAAACAGAACAACAAAAGGGAAAAGAATACTTTTTAAAGTATTAAAAATAACCACTTAGGGGCAGCGCCTTGTGGCTCAAAAGGGTAGGTCACCAGCCCCATATGACCCTGGAGGTGGTGGGTTCAAACCCAGCCCTGGCCAAAAAAATAAATAAATAAATAAATAAAAATAAATAATTACTTAACCACACAAAGGTAAATTATTTCAAGTGATTTTCAAATATAGTAACTTGACTGATTATCCCTAGTCAAATGACAGATACAGGCAATGATCAGTGATGACTGCTAACACTGATATATCCCAATGGCAAAACAAAACTCCAAAGAAATTTTAAAACATATTCAGTATTTATGTTGTTACTAATAATTTTAGCATTCTTTTTCTTTCTTTTTTATCATTGGGGATTCATTGAGGGTACAAGAAACCAGGTTACACTGACTGCATTTTTTGGGTAAAGTCGCTCTTACAATCGTGTCTTGCCCCCAAAGGTGTGGCACACACCAAGACCCCAAGCACTATTTTTCTGAAACTAAAATATGTAAGATGAAACAAGCAAGCAATTATGTTAATGTCACTAGAACCAAGATTTTCAGAATAAGTAATGATGATTACAAATTGAAGATCAAGAAGCAGAATGTCTCTGACTTCTATTTCATTATGCTCGGGAAGTATTTTTTTTTTCTTTTAAAAAGGCAGACTTTATAGCCTTATCCACTGAAAGGGCCAAAGAAATACATCCAGGGGCCACAAGGACGCCTGGTGGTCAGAGTCTAGTCTCTAACTGTCCTTTCTTTGTAGAAACCACTGCTTCAGATCTGGTCCAGGAAGAAGACAATATGGCCTGGAACATCTTACGGGAGAAAATAAGAGAAATTTATTAAGATCACTAAGGTCATGGGCGGCACCTGTGGCTCAGAGGAGTAGAGCACCAGCCCCAGACCAAAACTGCAAAATAAATAAATAAATAAAATCACTAAGGTCATGTCAGAGGGCATAGAAGCCAACTTGAAGAGACTCCTTCCTGCCAAGGAGGGGACAAGTTTGATTGTCAAAAACAAAAACTGCAAAGAATTTGCAAGCATCAAATACCATGTCATTAATGAGTTCAAAATGGATACAGGAAAAGAAAACCACTACCGCTGGTCACTGCTCATTGTTGGCAGATGGTAGAGAATTCTGTTATTCTGAAAACCGGAAGGGAGTTCAGCATTTATTCGGCTTTCCCTTTATAAAGTGAGCTTAAAGGTAATTAGATCGTTCATGAAGAAAAGTGTTTCTTTATAGCAGTACTTCAGCTAATACATGGGAAAGGACGCATGTAATGGCATCGTTTCCGAATTCCTAGTCACATACCAGATGCAGGCAATGATCAGCGATGACTGCTGCCACTGATAGATGACAGCTGACGGGGACTTTAAAATGATGGAGAGGCTGACAAGAGCTGACCCAGCCATCAGCTTCAACATCACATAAAGAGAGATAGTCAGACATTATGTGCCTCCTGATGGAAGGAAGCACAGAGCCGTGAATCATTCCCACGAAAAAATGGTAAAGCCACTAGATTTAATTGCTGGCTTTTAAGAAAACAGAAGGGCTTGTTAAATAGCATCATGAATATGCAATTAGTCAAATTTATAGGAAAAATGACCTGGTTTCTTTAATCTCTTCCATAAATAAATTGAAAAGAAAAATACAGAGAAGGAAATCTATAGATTAAAAGAAACTTAAGTTACAGGAAACAAATGCAGTGTGTACCTACCGATCTTCATTCAGATAAACCGAACATAAAAACATTTTGATATAATCTTGGGAATTTGAATTATGATTGAATATGTTATGATATATTTAAGAAAGTATTACTAATATTAGGTGTGATATTTATCTATTTGTGAGCATGTATGATAAGGTCTTGCTCTGTCATCCAGGCTAGAGTGCAGTGTCCTTATCATAGTTCACTGCTACCTCAAACTCCTGGGCTCATACCATCCTCCTGCCTCAGCCTCCCAAGTAGCTAGGACTATGGGCAACCTTCACTATGCCCAACTAATTCTTTCTTTCTTTCCTTCCTTCCTTCCTTCCTTCCTTCCTTCCCTCCTTCCTCTCTCTCTCTCTCTCTCTCTTTCTTTCTTTCTTTTGTAGAGATGAGCGTCTTGAATTGCTCAGGCTGGTCTCCAACTTCTGGCCTCAAAAAATCCTCCTGAGTCGGCCTCCCCAAATACTAGGATTATAGATATGAGCCACCTTGCCCAGCTGATATTTATCTTTGGATTATATTTTTGAAAGAGCCTTTAACTTTTATAAATACATGATAAACTATTTTCTTTTTTTTTTTTGCAGTGTTTTTTTGGCCAGGGCTGGGTTTGAACCTGCCACCTCCAGCATGTGGGGCTGGAATCCTTCTCCTTTGAGCCACAAACACCGCCAGATAAAATTTTTTCAAATTAAATTATGTGCTGTCAGAAATCTGAAAATAACCTAGTGTGGGAAGGAGACACCAGAAAAAAGTATTCATTCAACAAGATTGACTGTAAGTTAATTATAATGGAAACTAAGTGATAGATGAAGGTTTATCATAGTATTCCTTACTTTTGCATGTGTTTAATAATTTTATAACAAACAGTTGAAAATATACAAGCTCTAAGAACCAACATTCTCAAAATGCTTAATTTTGTTTCCATATTACTAGAAGTCAAAGGTATATGTACAAATCTGGACATCCATGTACTAGAAGTATAATAGTCTCCTGGGAAGTTCATCACCAAGAGGCAATAACCATGTGTCAGGCCCATGATGCCATGTCTCCACCCTGACCCAGGGTCTCTGGCCCTGGCCCACAAAACTGTCTGGACGCAGGCCTCTGTGCCAGCTTACTCAGGGTAGGTCTCGTTCAGGTCTCAGGTGCTGAAGCACCTTAGAAGTCACAGTCAATATTAGTAAGAGCGAGCATCTCAGCATCAGTCTTTCAGTCTTAGTAGGAGCAGCCAGTGCTAGCGCCTCGACTAGCTTCTCCCATGACACACCACAGGTGTGGAGACTGCTATGCAGTAATGTTGGTGTTCTTGTCTCGTGCTTTTACATGTTCTTCTGCTCTTTAACAAGAGACCAATGATGTTAAATCCCTTCCCAACCCCTTATTGCTGAAGTATTTTTCATAGATGCCTCCTACACCATGACATGTAGTGATCAGACTGCCCGAAGTCAACACAGAAGAGAAACTCCTATGAATGGTCAGGTGAAAGCTTCGGGTAACTTACAAAGGAAAACCCACAAGACTGACTGGAAATTTCTCAACTGAGGCCTCACAAACTGGAAGGGACGGAGCCCCATTCTTAGTCTTCTCAAATAGAATAGTGGCCAGCCTACAGTTCTGCATCCTGCAAATCTAAGTTTCTTATATGAGGGAGAAATAAACACTTTCTCAGACACCTGAACACTAAGGGAATTGGTCAAGACCAGACTTGCCCTGCAGGGAGTACTTAGCTCTGCACTATAGGCTGATGGGTACAAGAGATACTCACCAGTGTAAAACCATCCAGATGCTAAAGTTCAGAGCCCAGATACCACAATGGCTCTAGAGGTTAAGCCAAAGCATCAAACTTCTATGCAACAGGATGAACCACCCGCTTACCAATTATTTCAATACATGTGAATGGCAGGAACTACCCACTGAAGGGATGTAAACCAGCTGAATGGATAAAAAAAATACAAGCCAAGTATCTGTTCCCTCCAGGAAATGCATCTAATCCATGAGGACTCATTGAGATTCACAGTGAAGGGATGGAAAACAAGAGATATGCATGTTATTCATGTTTCTGTCACATTGTCTAAGATCACATTATATATTCCAGATATTAAGAAAGAAAACTTGATAACACTTCCTTAATCTATTTAATGATGAAGCAGTAGAGTTGAAGTCTCTGTGGGAACCTCTAAAGCCATAAATGAGACTGGAAGGGAAAAGATAGGTTGGTGTTCCTTCAGTGTGTGAACATGACTTTGTAAGTCCTATCTTAAAATAACTTGCTTCTATCAGTCACATTTGGGAAGCATAAAATAATGAAGGACAGTCCTTAAGCTGCGACATCAGGGGTAGGGAGGAGTGTCACATTGTAGTATAATATAGCAAGTCTTATAAAATCAATGACTGGCTATATGGTAGAGGAGAGAGACTTTTTAGTGAGTCTTTCTCAACCTGGAAGGTGCCATTTTCCTGCTCCTTGTATACAACAGAGCGATCTGCAGACCCACCCCCTCCATGTGAGTGGGGAGGAAGGGAAGGCAGCCCATTACTGTAAAGGTGCAATGAACACTTCGAAGGTCCTGCAAGGCCAGTGTGCCTGGAGCACAGAAAACAAAGCCAGGAAGAATAGGCAACGGGGCTGACTAGAGGGGTAGGAGCCAGATCTGTCAGGAACCATTGCCTGGACTTCATCCCACAGGCATTAAGAAGCCACTGCTGGTATTTTAGGTTAGCCAAGTCCAGATTGGGTAAAATTGAATTTTTAAAAGTTCACTCTGGCTGTACTAAGTAAACAGGATCAGAGAGTGACCAGCAAGGAAGTCATGTCAGGAATCTAATGGCCTCACTAGGCATAGGGTAGCCTGGCAAAGATGGTAGAAATGGAAGCAGCCAGGCAGATGAGACATACATATATTCTGGGCTTGCTGATGTGCTGATTATGGAGGATCAGGGAGAGAGATTTCAAGGGTAACTTCCAGATTCGGTGGCACAACAATCCAGAAGGAGGAATGGAGAGATCATAATTAGATGAAGAACACAGGAGAAGGGGCAGGTTTGTGGTAGGAGATCAAGAGTTGTTATATGCTTATTGACTCTGAGATGTTGATTAGGTATCCAAGGGACGTCCAAGTGATGACAGCAAATAGAAATTAGAATGTGGGTCTGGAGTGAAGAGACATCGTCACCACACGTTTGTGCAGGGTGGTGATGCTCCATAATGTTGATAAGACCAGGAAGTACTAAAAGACTGGGCAGAGTTATGGGGAGGGAAGCAAATGGGTTTTGAAGTCCACTGAATTGACAAGACCCACCATGTTGAAGGTCCTAGGTTGTGGTCCTCCAACCCCCAGCCACTTTACAGCATAGACTGCTCCCCTGGTGAGTTCATTCCCCAAGGACAGAAAGCCTTATCAACTTTCCTAGCATGGAGTGACCCCTCTGTTATCCCGGAGGTATGGTCCTGAGGTTTCAAGACATGGCTGGGCCAAGAGAAGGCCAGGATGGATCCAGGCAGGGTTTTTGAGTCAGGTTTTGGGATCGTTTTTAGATACCAGACAAATCTTTTGTCTTTTGTAAGGAGGCCTGTTATCAAGGTAGTTATCATGAAAAGTTGAAAATGATTTGTGGCACTACCCAGTAAACCTCAAAAACGGTGCAAATCATTAATTATATCAAAGAGGGGGGTTGTCCAGGCCCCCTTCAGAACTGCCAGTGCCGTCTTCAGCAGGCACAGAGGTAGCCCAGAAATTCCACACTGACACTCTCAAATAAGTATTTTTTAAGGTTTGGGTTTGGTAGAAAAGCTGCAAACGTGAGAGGAGTCTCACAGGATGTCACAACAGGAGAAATAGTTCAAGTCAACACCTGTTTTTCATCTTTTGAGTATTGCAGACCACTGAGGACCCTTGGCTCCCTAAACTAAAAATCACATGCAGAAACATACACAATTTTAAGGAATTTGAAAAATTCCTGCTAGTCATGGATCCATTTTGGCCAATAGATTTGCGCCCGTGACTCCTTGGATTGGGAAGTTATATAAGACGCAGTTCAATGGATGCTGGAAGGTGAATGAGGCATTTAGAGGTTAGATGACCTCTGCCCTGCATCAGTTTCTGGGGCATCCCAGCTATGGCCCAGGTCACAGGGAGGTCTGTTTACATGGACCGCTTGCAGCTCAGAGATCATTAGAATGAGTCATCAAGGATGAGCCCAAATGAAGGTAGTTTGGAAAGAAATAAACATCTTTTGGCCCCAAAATCTTAGGGTCTCCATGAACAGGATGGAAGAAAGAGAAGAACAGCTGAGATCCCTGTTAATGATTTACAAAGGCCCTAAGGAGGATGCTTGTTAATTAAATTCTCCTGCTTCCAATAGGCCTTCCTTTCACCTGAGAACAATTTGCCATAAGTGACACACTTGTGAGGACCCATAGCACAGAGGCAGGGAGGAGGTGACTAGGAAATGTTGGCAAAGTGCGACATGAGGCTGAAGGGACAGAGGCTTCTTGCCAATGGTCATGTGCTGGGCTTAGCAACCAGAAAGAGAGTCTTGAACACCCAGGAAGGAACCTAGATGGAAACTACAATTCCAGGGCTGCAATGGGGGAGAAAGGAGGCTTCAGTGGAGATGCTGCTGCCTTGCCTAGGAGCCCAGATGGAGTCTCAACCCTCCTTTATCAAATCAGAGGAAGAGAATTTTGTTTTTTTCCCAGACATACCAGGAAACCTGTGATCACACACTTGTTGGAAACATGAGAAGGAAGTAATCTCCTAGAGATTCATCCTGAAAGTCTTTCACCGACACTGCCGAGGCTATAGGGTGGCCTTTCGTAGTTAAGCCCTTGCAAAGTCTTTCTTCTGGTTGACATTCCAGGTAAACCTGCTCCCAAGTTTTTCTCTGTATTTTCCAAGGAAGGAGCATTTTACAAGGGCTCAAGTTTTTTTATAAGTATTGTGCATATTCTTGCTTTTTTCTCAGCCCTGTAAGCATCACACAGAACTAAAGCACATATCACCTGGATTTTTACCAACCAACGTGGATGTGTTCACTTTCCCTTGGAGAGACCACTTCGGCCCAAAATGCAGTACGGGGTAAGTTTTATTGAAATTTTATAACACTGACATTCTAAAGTTCAGGATGGAGGAAGTCAGGAGCCAGTTTTTACCTGTTTTGTCCTCTAGTACCGATTCTGCTCAGAGCCATCCTAAGCCATCGTGATGGCAGACCTCCACCCAGAGCACCTTTGTCACAGTATTTTGATAACGCCTTTCAAAGGACGGATGCCCGTAGGGGAACGCACTTGATGGGAATCTTGCAGGCCCCAGAACGGACTTGATTATGTGGCTGCCTTTCCATTTTGCCGCCCATATGGTTGTATAATTATCTTTCCCTGTCACCCCCGTCCCAGGATCTGTCTCCAGTCCCTGATGCTGTCACAGACTCTCTGTTTCTGTCTCACAAGACCCGATTCCCCTGACCCTCTGTCAGAGCCAGAGCCAGCCAGCTTTGAACAGGACCCGCTGCCTGGAAGAAGGGAAAAGAGAACAGCTAGAGAACGGCTCATGTCTTCAGAAGCCGTTCACATTCTCTTTGCTTTCTTAAGGGACCTGCAGCAAATGCATGCATTTGTTTTAAGTGTTTTTATGGAAAGTCTTCTTTAGTGCATCAGCGTCATCCTCTCATCTCATTTTTGCTGCATGGCACAAGGCAAGGAATTGGGAAATGACTATTTGGCCATAAAACGGGAGAAAGGGAGAGCACGACCATTCCCTCCCCTCACTCCCTCGTTTTTTTCTGGTTCATGTTATGTTTTGAAGACATTATAGGGTCTGTAGCAATTTCGAGAAATAAGTGAGACAGTCTCTGATCTCTGATTATTCTTTTTATTTCCTTTGTTACATATTTTGAAAAGAAAATATTGCACTAGCAGGTAAATTTAGAAAATAGAATGGGGCGGTGCCTGTGGCTCAAAGGAGTAGGGCGCTGGCCCCATATACCGAAGGTGGTGAGTTCAAACCCAACCCCGGCCACAACAAGAAAATAGAATGGGAAATAATCCAAAATTTCTCCCCACATGGTCTGCAATTTCCAATTTAGCAGAATGCCTGCCGATCGTTTCCTCTTTGCATATTTCATTTCCCATCCGTGGTGAATCTGAACCCCCTTTTGTATGTATCATCTGTCAAACATTGGAAGTTGATTTTCTGCATTAAGTGTGGGCATCTGTGTGTTGTTTGCTCAGACCCTTTGCTCACTTTCCTATTGGCTTATATGTCTTACATTCTACATAAAAGCTTTAAAATGTCATGTAAATGTATCCACTTTTCCTTAGCAGCTTCTGGATAGCCTGCTTTAGTGAAGCAGATTCTCCTAGTTTTACATGAGATGTCTTAGATTTTTTTGCTGATGGTTTTTATGGTTAAATGTTTCAATCTTTAGTCCACCTCCAATTTAGGGTTCCACGTGATCTATGACAATTTTACTTTCTTTCAAATAGATAAGCCATTATGACGTCACATTGACTAAATGAATCAGCATTTTCCCACAGAACTGTAGTCAGTTCCAATGTTTGTCTAAGAGTATATTCCGTGATTTCCAATATAACATTTATCACTCTTATTATTTATCCTATCTCTACTGGAAGACAATAATAAACAAGGACTTCAGAATCCCTCCTTCCTTTGTTCCATCAACCTAGAAAATGATTTTTACTATCTGAGGGTTACAGATTCATACATTCCTTTATGTTTTAATTTTTCTCTTTTTCTTGTGACTGATTTTGAAAGGGTTGCACTAAAATCCCACATAACATTACATTTTTTTATAATTCTTTTTTATTCCTAATAGGTTTTGCTTCATATATTTGGCTGCAAATTTTGAATGCACAGAGGTTTATGAGTTATTATATTTGTCTGGATTGTCTGAGGAGCAGACACCAAGGTAGGAGTGAGTATAGGTGAATTTAATTAGAGGAAACGCTTAAGAAATAAAATAGGGAAGACATTGGGTAAGGCTGGAAGTGTTGTCAGACCACAATGCAAGTCTGACCCTGAGTCAGTAAGAAGAGATGGAGTTGAAATGTCCTCAACTGCTGTGAGCCCTAATGAAACATTCAGCAAGTCTGTCCAGAAATCCTTGAGGCAAAGTTGGCTATTGGAGAGATTTGTGTCTCCCGGGAATGGGCCTTGCTTAGGACTCTGTTGCTCTGGCGTGTTGCCTACGAGCTGCCGCTGGGAAGCCTGGCCCACCACAAATAAATGGGTTGATAGATTTGGAGGGCAGCAGCTGGTGGTCCTGACAGTCATGCTCCCTGCACCTGGAGGTCGGGGAGGAGGAGGGAGTATTCTAACGGCAGTTTCAGGTACCTTCTTCAACTCAAAAACAAATAATTTGTCTTTTTTAACTGATTGTTTTAGCGTTTCCCAAACACCTAAGAGGATCATGGAATCTTTGTTCTTTTCCTACATAACCTATGAACTATATTTTTGGAAATGCCCTTTCTTCACATCCTTAGGCATAGTTTTTTTTGGTTTTTTTGCAGTTTTTGGCCAGGGCTGGGTTTGAACCCACCACCACCAGCATATGGGGCCAGCACCTTACTCCTTTGAGCTGCAGGTGCTGCCCGGCATAGCCTTTTGTCATGTCTAAAATATTTCACCAATGATCTATTTGAAGGCAGAGAGAGCACGCACGTCAAGTCAGCAGCTGACAGAGAACACAAGGGAGAACAAACGCTGTGTATTTCTAGAAGCTCCTCTGCCGTGGAACTCTGTTTCAGTTCTAAACGGCTTTTTGAAGAGCCATCTGTTCATAAATCCAAAGTAAGAGAGACCATTTTAAATTGGCCACCCCTGGGTCCCTTCCCACCAAAATGGGTATGGGACATGAATTTGAAAGCTTAAAACCAGGCACTCGTTTTCCTAGCTGATACTTGTTCTGCAGACATCTAACACGTTTGAGTCCTACCCTAACCCTTGAGAGTGTTTGAAGGAGTTTGGTAACTGCTTAGATGCACACGCACATCTCCCTCTTCTCACTTTGATTTTGTGCAGATTAAAGTGGCCGTGACCCTACCCCACTCTCTGCGGCTTGAGACAGAACTTTCCTCGGCAGTAGTACCACCTTGCTCTGTCCTCAAGCTTTTTAACTCTTAGCTTTAGACTACTCAGTCTAATAATAGAGCCTAAAAAGTCTGCTTCATCTAATAACACCTGATTGTAAGGTTGATCTCTCAACCATGTAAATCTCCTCTGCTCACCTTGCCATCCCTGTCAATTGCTCAGGCCTGTCCATTCACTGATGATTCACTTTTTACCGAATCGTTCTTGCTGTGAAATGACTCATCTCAGGTGCCCATGGAGCGGCTCCTCATTTCCTCGCTGCTTCTATTTTCTTTGTAATTGTTTGAACTCTTAAAATATTTTTTCCAGTCGTGCTTTTCAAATAGTACATGTTTAACAGCGTCCTTAAAGGAGCTTAATAATCAGCACAGACTAATGAACAGTGTCCTGACCCAGGATGCAGGCTGCTGATGTCATCTGTTGGTGGCAGTGGGACCTGGGACAATTTGCTCTGGAAGAAAGCGTTGTCTATATTTATAAAAGTTTATTGCTTGAAAGTTTGTAAAAAGAGATGATATCTATATAACTAAAGGGAATGTATAAATAAGGCCACATATGGCCTTCTGGTCCCTCTGGGAGATAGCTCAAAATAGGGGAAGAACAGTAGTTATGACTTCAGATACCAAACCTATTCATGTAAAGTCTCCGTTAAAACAGCTTTGATCTGCCAGTCTCACCTCACTAATAACCTGGGTTTTATTCCTAACTTTATTCAGATAGCTTAACCATTATCTGAAAGGTACAACAGATCTCTACTGATAATCTGGCATTGATGCATATAATTTTGCCAAAAGGCCTAGAAGCAATGAAGCATATAAGTCTTGCTCCGTTCTTTTTCTTTTTTTTTTTTGACACAGAGTCTATGTCGCCCTAACTATGTCAGTGTCTCACAGCTCACAGCAACCTTACACTCTTGGGCTTAAGTGATTCTCATGCCTCAGCCTCCCAAGTAGCTGGGACTACAGGTGCCTGCCACAACACCCAGCTATTTTTTTGTTGCAGTTGTCTTTGTTGTTTAGCTGGCCCAGGCCAGGCTCAAACCCTCCAGCCTGGGTGTATGTGGCTGGCGCCCTACCCACTGAGCTACAGGCACTGCCTTCCAGCTCCATTTTTATGTACAAATAAAACTTAAGTTCAATCAAGATGATGAGATCTTACCTAAGGCCCCAGATTTCATTTTACTAAATGGCAAGAGTTTAATTAATTGATGATAAATTTCACCTGGATACCTGATTCCTCTAGGCTCTACACTGGTTTTTAGCTGCCTCCTCTGACTCTTAGCAGTGCTCTCCCCCGTACTTCTTAGGATTTGCAGAGTGGTCCAAATCGCTCACAGAAGAAACAAAATTAACCTGGAGTCTTCTCATATATGACTCAGTCAAAATGGCCAGAAACTTAGATAATTCCCAGCCTCAGCATTTCTTCTTTTACCACTGCTGGGTCACTTGGTGCTCATCCATTGGCCTGGCCTGATTTAGTCCCTATGACAAATCTTGACTTTAGGCAGGAGAAAAGTAAATTCCTGAACCCTGGGCTCAGCATTTTCCCTTTGCTGATGTTCTTTGAACTCGTACACCTGTGATGATAATGGGGCTGCAGCCCATTGTCCATCTGTGCCGTACGCATTTCTGTGATTAACACTATAAGTGACCACATAGTATCAAGAGTAGCAATTTGGATCAAAGGACACAGTCAACAGAGTGAAGAGACTAAGGAATGGGAAAAATATTTGTGAACCATAAATCTGATAAGGGCTTAATATCCAGAACAACTAACTACAAGTAACAGCAAAAAAAGCAAACAACCCAATTTGGAAAATGAGCAACTTCAACAAATGTTTCTCCAAAGAAGAAAATACAAATGACCAATAAGCACACACAGTGCTACCTAGTGTCACCAGTCATTAGAGAAATACAAATCAAAACCATGATCAAATACCATTGCACACCCATTAGGATGGACACCCTCAGAAAGAGAGAAGGTGGTGAGTGCTGGTGAAGATGTGGAGCAACTGGAATCTTTCCCCACTGTTGGTGGGAATGTAAAATGGTGGAGCCATCATAAGAAAGAGTGTAGTGGTTCCTCAAAAAATTAAAAATAGAATTACCATGTGATCCATCACTTTGACTGCTAGGTATACAATCTAAAAGATTGAAAGCAGGGATTTGAATACATATGTGAACATCTATGTTCATAGCAGTCTTATTAACAACAGCCAAAAGGTGAAAGCAACCCAAGTGTGCTGGATGAATGGATAAGCAAAATGTAATGAGCATTTATGTACAACGGGAAATTGTGCAACTATAAAAGGGAAGGAAAGTCTGATACATTGGATGCTTTTTGTACTCGATACTACTATGAAATCAATATATAACCATCTACACAATCATATGAATGGCAAAACATAACTATAGTCCATAAAGTAGAAGGGAAGAGGAGAGAGAGGTGGGGAGAGGGGATATGGGAGGAGGGAGGGTATTCGGGGGACCTCATCTAATGTGCATGATGCAATGGTACATTTCAAAACTATTGAGAAATGAGTATAATTGTGATGGATGTGCTACTTGGTTCAATGTAAACATTTCACATTGTATATCAAAGCAGTACCCTGAACCCCATAAATGCATCAATGTATAGTTAAGATTTAATAAAAAATAATTAATTATTAAAAAAAGAAATTTCTGAGACATGCTATGCTACAGCTGAATCTTATGGAGAACATTTTGCTAAGTGAAATAAGCCAGTTGCAAAAAGAAAAATGCTGTATGATTTCATTTATATGAGATACCTAGAATAGGAAAATTCATAGAGACAAAAAATAGAATGGTGGTTGCCAGAAGCTGAGAGAAGGGCAGGAAAGGAGAGTTGTTTAATAAACATAGTTTCGGCTTTTGCAACATCGAGGTGCTTACTATAGAAATGCATGCTTAAAAATGGTTAAGACAGTAAATTTTATGTTATGTCTATTTTACCAAAATTTAAAAGATATCAGTACCCATTTGTGTCCTGACCCTGGTCTTGTTATGCATATCAGTAATTTCTTTGGAATTCAGTTATCTCACTGCAAAAGGGGAAGCCAGATTATTCCTGCTCATGTCCCAGGAACACCAAGAGAATTAAGTAAGATAGCCTGTGGAAAAGTACCTTGTGAGGAACTCAGGACTCTGTAAAGGTAGATATCGATAATAAAGCATAAAGTTGGGGTGTTTTCATTGTCTCTAAGGAGCCAATGTTTAGATGAATTTAAGAGAAATTTATAGGGTTAAAAGAATCCCAGGAAACTGAAGTTGGGCACGGACCCGTAATTGAAGTCAACACCTTTTATTGAGAACTTACCATACATCAGGCACACGTCCCTCTCTTTGCCGAGTTTACTGAGATCAAAGTTCAAAAACCAGCCATAAAACACTGTATTTGGGAAAGCACAAGGCAGTGAGAAAGTGTGGGCATCCTGAACAGGGTGGGCCGCTCAGAGAAAACAGCAGCTAACTTGTTGTCTGAAGGTCGAGTAAAAAGGGCCAAGAGGAAGGAAAACATGTTCTAGGAAGAAGAAACAACTTGTGAAAAGGCAGGAAGGCGAGAGAATACCTGGTGTATTTATTTGAGGAGCTAGAAGAAAAGGGCCCAGGAAGTTTGGAAGAGGAAAGGCTGAGAGTTAACAGGAACGAGATCACGCCAGGGCTTGTAAGTCATGGTAAGCTTTTAACACTTAACCCAAAGTGCAATATGATACCATCAAAGAGTTTTAAGTAGGTAATGATGTCATCACAATTTGGATTTATGACGATCATTCAGTTTGTAGGCCAGAAGGGTAAATTGGGGTGGGCAGTGGAGGAAAAGCCCAGACACAAGAGTCCTACAGGGGGTTAGTACAGTAACCTAGACTGAGATGGTGGTGGGAACACAGCATATGCATTCGAGCCAAATTTTGGAAAAAGAATTGACAGGACTTGGTGGCGTATTGCAAATACACCAAAGAAAGAGGAATCAGAATGATAGCTTGGACAACTGTGAACATGGTGGTATCATTTCTAGAGAAAAGGGGCACAGAGCAAGCAATGTGTTCAATTTGGGGTATGTTGAGTTTGAAAGGTTTGAGGGGCATGCAAATGGACTCCCAGGTCAGGGGAAAATGCAAGCTGTAAGAACTGACCATGTGTTAAGCAATAATGAAAGCATCAATGAATTCCAAAGAAATATATTGTGACAATAATAAATAATAATTATAAATCAATATTAAAGACATCTAAATATTTAAGTAACATTCTAAAATTGTACTGATAAACCAAATAGTGATTCTAAATAACAAAAAAGTGAATAAAATCTTGAAGATTAGTAACCAATATGTAATAACTTAAATATACTAAAGTAAATGAAAAGTAGCTAAACAAATAAACTAAATTATTTTGCTAATAAGTAAACTAAATTAAATTCTTATATTAAATTATACAAACTTAAACTAAATAAAATACTACTCCAAACCCTTGAAATAAGGGTAAATTATAAGAAATGCCATAATACAAACAACTGATAACTATGAATTATATATTAGTTTTTGTCAATATTAAAGGAACATAATAAAAGAAAATGGAAAAGAATTGTATAGTTTTAAGGTATTTATATAAAAAATAAAATAATAAAAGCAAATGAACTCAGGGGGCCTGGTGGCATGCACCTGCAGTCCCAGCTAGCTACTCCAGTGGCTGAGGCAGATTACCTGGCCATGGCCAAGGTCAGCCTGGACAACATAGTGAGAGATCCTACCTAAAATAGGAAGCAGAGAAACTCAAGGAGAAGAAATCTTCAAGATATGCATAATTCTTATCCTCAACAAAAAGAGATATCACAACTGTAAAGCAAGAAAAGATGTTCTCAAGTTCATAGAAGAAGACTGAGCTTTTGAAATATAAAATGTGCTAACAGAGATTTTTTAAATTAATAGAATGATCAGCAAATAAAGTAAGAAATTCTCTCAGAAAGGAGAACCAAACAACAAAACAAGGAAAGCAAGAGAGAAAAAATAAAACAGAGACCTCACCTAGGAGATCTAACATCTGACTAGCTGACATTCCAGAAGGGAATCAGAAAGTGGAGGAGAGGGAAGTGCCAGAGTAATAATACCAGAAAAGTTTTCACATAGAAGCACATGAGTTTCCAGATTGAAAAAGGATTATCTAGGATAATGGATGGAATTTAAAAGGACTACCTCAAGGCACAGCAGTATAGAATTTATGGATGAAAGGGATTCCAAAATCTTCCAAAAACAAAACAAGACAAAAACATTCAACTTAGATCACATATAAACTTATTGAGAACCAGAAAGGCACAGATTTCTCAAAAAGAACACAGGGAATTTGGAAAAAATTGAATAATGTCTTCAAAATACTAAGAGAAATACTTTGAAAGTTTAGAATTCTATACCCAGCTAAACTATCTTTCAAGTACTACGATGGAATAGAAATATTTTTTGACACTTGAGCTCTCAAAAAAGTTAGCTTTATTTGTACTTATTATTGCTGGAGAACCTTAAAATTAGTTCCACAAAAATGAGAGAGTAAGCTAGAATAAGGAGAAGATTTGCTGTTTGGGAATTAGGGATATGACACAGGAGAGGCTCAAAGGGAATTCACAGGATGATGGGTAAGGCATGCTGCCAGATGTCAGCCGGGTATCTAGTCTCAAGAACAACCAGGACAGATTAAAGTGGCAGCTCCAGGAGAGATGTCGTATAATGATGTTAATTCTAATGCATTAACCAATGAAAAGAAATAAAGAAAAATATTATCTGATGGTTTGAATAACTTGAGAGGAAATTTAAATTTCCATGTGAAATTTCGAAGCTGATTTAGCATAATACAAAAAAAGACAAAAACCCTAATAATTACTTTAGTTAATTTCAGCTATAAATAATTATGTAATCAAAATAATGTAAACCATAAATATTGATTTGAATAAAATAACAATATACTGTAATTGGATGTAAGGGCAGTGGGGATGTGGGTATGTGTGTGTGTGTATATATGTATTTGAGGGGGACAGGGAAAAGTCAAATTCCATCTTTTATCATAAAAAGTGAAAAGTTGAGTGAAAAATGAATAACCTTTTTTTTTTTTTTTTTTTTTTTTATATAAAGATTTTAACTTTGTCGCCCTTGGTAGAGTGCTGTGGCATCACAACTCACAGCAACCTCCAGCTCTTGGGCTAAGGTGATTCTCTTGCTTCAGCCTCCTGAGTAGCTGGAACTACAGGCCCCTGCCACAACACCCGGCTATTTTTGTTGTTGTTGTTGTTGCAGTTTGGCCGGGGCTGGGTTTGAACCTACCACCCTTAGTATATGGGGCCAGTGCCCTACTCACTGAGCCACAGATGCCGCCCTGAATAACCATTTTTTAAAGAAAATGCTATGGTTTAAAAGTTTATGACCTTTCTGCCTACCCCCCAAAATTTGCATGATGGAATCCTAGCCAAGATGATGGCAATAGGAAGTGGAACCTCTGAGGGGTGACTGGGTCATGAAGGTGGGGCTTTCCTGGTGTTATTAGCACCCTTATGAAGGAGGCCCCAGGGAGCTAGCCATGAAGTAGTTCCTTCTGCCACGTGATTTCAGAATGAGCGACAACTGGCAAGACATAGAACCTTCCAGAGCCTTGACCTTAGACTTTCAGCCTTCAGAACTGTGAGCAGTCAATTTCTGTTATCTATGTTACCTAGTCTGTGGTATTTTCTTGTAGCTCCTGAACTCAAGAAGATAAGATGCTATTTGGAAATAACAAAGTATAAACCAGAAGAAATGGCCGAGAGAGTAAAAAGTGATGCCTTCCAAGGTGTGGGACTTAGGAAAGAGAAAATCGTGGTGAGGTAACTGCTCTTTATGATAAATCCTGCAATAAAACAAGGCTGGACTTGTTAAACTGCTTCTGTGTTACTTGGAGAAAAGATTACAATGCAATTACAATTAGGTGAAATTGTGAGATAGCTGATAGGAGCCGGGGGTAGAAACCTGAGAGGTCTATCCAAAATGACTCTGTTTTCTAGTATGAAGAAAAGAAAGCAGGTGTCAGCAGTGAAGTAACCCTGGCACATTCTGGGAGGGCTGCACAGTGAGTTTTATAGTGAGGAGCTCAGAAAGGCTGAGGTGCTCCACACCTCACGGCTTGCTAACCAGTTGTTAGCTATCTCCTGTTTCCCAGTGAAGTACTGGCAGGCAAAATGGGGATTTATCACTATTTTATAAGGAGAGAGATCGGCAAAGGCTATGGAGTAAAGAGTACACACAATATAGGTCTTGAAAGTAAAAACTGTCTGCCTGGATTATGAGCATGGTTGCTACGTTGGATAGTTATACATTCAGTAAAGAGATAGAGAACATCTAAGGTTAAAACATGGTGCTAGACTTTGGGTGGAGAGATGCCTTTGAAGATTAATAGGCTACAGATGGGGTTCAGCGCCTGTAGCTCATGTGGCTAAGGCGCCAGCCACATACACCTAAGAATCCAACCTGGGCCCGCCAAACAACAATGATGGCTGCAACCAAAAAATAGCCAGGTGTTGTGGCGGGTGCCTGTGGTCCCAGCTACTTGGGATGAAGAGGCAGGAGACTCGCTTGAGCCCAGGAGTTGGAGGTTGCTGTAAGCTGTGATGCCACAGCACTCTACCAGGGGGACAGTTTGAGGCTCTGTCTCAAAAAAAAAAAAAAAAAAATTAGGCTACAGACGGAAGAGACGATCACTAGGGAAGTTACGAGCACATGGAAATTAAGTGATTAGATGCCACAGGAAGCATATCAAGCCATTAGAGCAGGCGCTCAGGAGCAGTATGGCGTCACCGGACACAGACGTTTTGAATGAGGTGGCTGTGTACACAATGACGCATTTTTAGATTCCTAATTGTGTAGGTCCCAAGAGAAAGAAAATGGGGAAGAATGAAGTCACATTCTGTGGAGTCAAACTGAACCCTGAAGTCAGGTCCATGAGGTTGCTAAATCCAGGCTTACAACCTGCAGAACCAGTTTTAGGAAATATGGAGGGGGTCATGCTTTGGGTATGTTGCTATTTATTGCTGCAAAGCATTACAATGTACTGTGATAGAAATCAAGTCCAGCCACAAGAGACTGTGCTGTGGGGGTGTCCATACCTTGAAATTTCCACATCACATGCAAACTATTTATTTAGAATAAACGGGCCGTAAGCTGGTGCTTGCCATTTTGGTATTACTTCTGTATTCTGGCTGCATTCTATATTTTTACCTGAATTTTAATTAACATTTGAATTGTAATTGACAAAAACTCTTTCATTTAACAAAAACTCTTTTACTTAAGTAAAAATACTGGTTAAATGCAACTTTCAGCAAAACGGAAACCATTAAAAATCTGAAGATTACGGCTCAGCGCCTGTGGCTCAATCGGCTAAGGCGCCAGCCACGTACACCTAAGGTGGCAGGTTCGAATCCCCAGCCCGAGCCTGCCAAACAACAATGATGGCTGCAACCAAAAAATGGCCGGGCGTTGTGGCGGGCGCCTGTGGTCCCAGCTACTTGGGAGGCTGAGGCAGGAGACTCGCTTGAGCCCAGGAGTTGGAGGTTGCTGTGAGCTGTGATACCATGGCA
>CAUYQV010020949.1:0-38491 GCA_963574575.1 Galagoides demidoff | reverse complement strand
GAAAGTATCACTCTACAGAGAATTATCTTCATATTTGCTTGTCTTTTGATACATTGTTCCAATAACAAGATATATTATTATTTCAGCTCCAAAAACCTATGGAGAAAGTGCATTTGAATAATTAGTTCTACTTTCAGAGAAGGTAAACTTTTCTGATTTTATTTGCATCAGGAATGTTCTTCGCTTGCTTTTTTTTTTCCTATCTCATTATGTAAAATTTAAGCTCCATGAGAGTAGTCAATTTACTCTGCATCTTCTGCATTCCATTCAAAATAATGTCTATTTTGTTGGGAACTTAGAATCTCAACATTTAGTCGTAGTATTTGAAGGCTTATGTTTAAAACAATGTTATTCAGAAATAAGGTCTTCCACGCAAGAAATTCTGAAAGTTACCCAATTAATTAAATAAAACAAAACATTCTAACTTGATTTAAACCATGGTCATGGTTTTATAGAAAAGTCATAAAGCATTTAAAAGTTTGAGACCTAGATGTTGGGCTGGCAACCTAAGCTTATCAGATTCATTGGGCACTGTAACTAACTATATGCTCAGTGCCAGCATACAGAGCATTCAGAAACAGAGAACAATTAGAACTGTAATTTGTCACTTTTCTGAAGAATAACAAATTATACTACTATTTAGCCTATGCTAGTAATTAATTGTCGGTCATAATATTTCAATTGGTCAATATTTTCCAAAAACACTCCTTTGTAAGATCAGACTTCTGTCATTTAAATCTTTATTTTCCTTTTCATAAATACAAAGAACAGTTCCCCATACATCTATTAAATTGATGGGAAATTTATTTATCTTACCTATAGACACTTAGATATGTTCAAACGAAATTGAATAAGACAGAAGATCATGAGCATATTTCATAGTATACATTTGCAAACCATGTCATATGTTTGGATCACTTTCCTGGAAAAAATCCACAGTTGAAATGATACTCCAGGAATTTTCTGGGTGAACTGAACAGCTTGATATGAATGATAGTCTGAAGTCATTTTGTTGATGAAACAAGCCTTTGTTTGGGGGGAATTAATAGCTATGTACACTATATTCCACACTATCCAAAGAAATGGTCAGTAAACCTTTCTGTGCATATTAATTAAATGTATCTAGTCTATGGTGGTTCTTTGAAAAACCTAGATCTGAAAATGAAGAGAAGCCATGCCCCTGGGCTTGTGATTGACACCACTTTTATTTAATATAATAATACCAATTGAGTTCCATTGAGAAGTTCATAATGGCCTTTATTTACATTTAATTAGCACCTCTCTGGATTAATTCCTCATTTTAAAAACCTAATACAACCTTAATACTGGAAGATGTGAATCGAATATGATAACAACATGTACCTGGTTGTTTTAATTAATCTGTCTAAACTGAACATGGCACTTCAAATTCATAAAGATCAAGCTTTATGCTACCCTTAGACTTTTCATCCTGGTAATTGGCCGCTGTGCTAGAAAATGATCTTTATGTTATTGTAACTCTATGGCAAGTAGCACAGTTCCAGTAGGTTATGAAAAGCACGGAGAACAAACACGATCTTTATTTCAGATGTTTATTTAGGATAGAGGGAAACAAATAAAAGTGTTAAGACTGGTTAATTCTAAGTGGCAAACATATAGGTGATTAAAATAATCTCGTGTATTTTTCATAATTTAGATGTATTATTTTAACTGAAAATAATATATCATATCCATAAATCATGTGTGCAGGGTCTGACAATTAAGTTCGAGAACTCATCCTGGAAAAAGCACTACGATACCTCATTGCTGAATGAGGTCAACTTTTTTTTTTTTTTTTGAGGTCCCCTTCTAAATACTCTCCTTGGCCATCTGGTGACTATAGTGATATTCAGCAAAGAGGCACATAGCACATTTTCTAGGATGAGTTTGCAAATTTAATTGCCCAACCTCATATGATGTGTTTGTTGATACATGCAGAGCTAAGCACAAGTACACCATTTACATGTGGTTTAAATCATACATATACTTTAAGTCTCTGTTTTGGATTTCTAAGGGAAGCATTCATTGTGCATATTTTCTGGTCATAGTCAACACTATTGAAGGTGAGGGTCAAAAGTAGGTTCTTAAGTATCAGAAAATGTAAGCCACAATGGTTTGGATATAGAACAATGGGAATGATAAATGTATGAGCCAATGAATGATATTTTATGATTATTCCTTTTCGGAAAGTAGCTGAAAACCTCAAACATAGAGTGGAGACAGCTTGCCAAAATGTCTTCTTTTTTTTTTTTTTAACAAAAGTTGTTTCTTCATTTAACTGTTCTCATTGGATTGGGTTCAAGACAACATACGTACAATCAAATTCCAAGATTGGAGTCTGTTGCCACTAATTAAATAAATGAGTGATTACAGGTTATACCAGAAGCACATCTCATTAATTTGTGATTATCAATTAGCCATATTCAGATGAAGACAAAAGAGGAACAACCTAGTTAGGGAGACAGAGCAATCAACATATAAAAGAGACATTAGCAAATGAGAAACAGCAACAAAAGAAAAGTTATAACATCTTTTTTACAAATCAGAAATGCTAGGAAGTAAGATTTTTGAAGTCTTATTCTATCAATTCTATAAATTGGGACTGAGGCCAAACCCAACCAGAATTAATGCCAAAAGAGCCTAACCGGTAACATAAAAAGTTTCTTGTGATAATATCCTTTCTGCTTCAAGAATTTAAAGACTAAAGTTGTCATAGTACAGGGGTAATTATTGCCCTGCGATATGTGATAAAGGGATTTGCAAAATGTCAGCATTATTGCTAGAAAAAGCAGAGGGTTATGTTTAAATTTCAAAGTTTATTTTATGTGAACTTTTACTCTACATGTTGAGAATACTGTTTTTTAGGTTTTTATCATCTTGTTTTCTTGATTGCCTCAATAATCTCTCTTACGGCATTCCTTTTCCATAATCTTCAGCTGTCTTCTCTAATTCTATACTATCACCAACATAAACTCCTACAATTTTGGACTAAGACAAGGAGCCAGGGAGAGACTGTACTCCGGAGAAAGAGGGAGGTGAGCCATGTTTAAGTAAATACACGACCAATTGCAACAAAAATTAATAAATCTTCATAAAATGTAGACTAACCAGCATTCCTTTTACTCCAACTCTTGATAACAATATTTTCCCTACTTTGTCAAGTATAAATAAAGGCCGAGTGTACTTACATTTAATAAAAGTTCTCAGTCCAGCAGATTAAATTTGAGACAGAATCATTGCCATTGGCCTGAGAACCAGGAGACTTCGATTCTATTTCTTAGACCGCTACTTTGACTTTGGATAGTTCTCTGACTTTGGATAAAGCTTCATTTCTATATCTATCCCTTTTTTAAAAATATTTGGCAGCACATTTACTGAGAATGCCACAAAATAAAATTTCATTGTATATCTTAATATTTTCCTGGTAATTGCCTTATATTGCTCAAAACACTAAACAATCTTTCTTTTTAATACCTAAAAAAACCACTGTGTCACTATTCATTAAATACACGTATCGATCTTTATGTAGAAGACTTAACAAAACTTGGTTGTTACGTTTTATTTTTTTAAAGTATTTCCAAGCTTCACTGTAGTAAATGGGGCTCAGAGGAATTGGCGTCAGGATGATGCCTGCCGAATTACTTCTCTACACTTCACCACTTTCAATAACTTGAACAAGATTCATACCCCCCGCCTCCCCCCCAAAAAAACTCTATCACTTTTTTATGTCTTAAAGCAATTGATCTGCATGATTCTGGCATCGCCTTCAATCCTTATTACTGTAGAATACTTTTGCAGGGTTGAGAATTGAGTGATTCTACCTAAAAGCAAGCCTGAGCCCAGTTGTTTAGGAACTTGGAAGAGTGTGTGAAATGATCTGTTGAATCACTTTTCATCTTTATTTTGCTGAGTGTCATTAGCTGGTGTTGGTAAGTCCCCCTGTTCACTTGAGTTCAGTATTATTCTCCATATCTTTGCAACCTATGGTGTGTACCATTGCACAAAGAATGAAAGAGGACCAATAAAGAATCTTAGAAATGTTGTATTCAACAAGAGAGAGAAAGTGTAGAGGACTGGGAGTTGTTTGAACATGTTTATCACACCTCTTTCAGGACAAAAAGTTAGAACTAACAACCAGCCTGTGGGTTGTTTGATGTCACATGCTTAACTATTTGTCAGCTAAAATCTCCTCTGTGATACTATCAGTACTGGGATTTTGAAATTTCTCCAAGGAAGAAATTTGTGCACAGAACCCAGTGCTGTTGGCCTTTCAGAGACAAAAGCATTTAAATGTCCTATTTGGGGGTGTAGGGTGGGGGTGTCAGAACAGCATCATACTTAAGAACAAGAACTTGGTGTGAGACTTAATGTGAATTTGACCAATGGCTTTAACCCACTCTGGGGCTCTGTTCAGAGCTTGGGTAATGACACGCTCGCTTCATGAAGTTACTGTCGTTATTACGGGAGACAAAATGACATTACACATGGAAAGGGCTAATGATCGTGATGGCTCTTGGAGGCTTTTATAGCAAAGAAAACTTGCAATGTTTCAAAATCAAAGGGAGTTTCCCCATGTGTTGTGCTTTTTCTTTGCTTGCTATTAAAGATGTCTTGAACTATAATTCAAATACCAAAGAATTCACTTGTTTAAGTATACAAGTCAATGATTTGCATACACAGATTTTTGTATTTATGTACATAGCATTGCTATTGGGGTGGTGCCTGTGGTTCAAAGGAGGAGGGTACCGGCCCCATATACCGGAGATGGCGGGTTTAAACCCCACCCCCTCCAAAAAAAAAAAAGAGTTTTGCTATTGCGGTAGCTGCATAATCTTAGAAACCTTTTCATCCCTCTCAGCCCTCAACCCCTCTCCCCAGACCTGCATTTCCTAATCTGTTTTGCTTCTCTATGCAGGTGTCTATTCTGGACATTTAATATAAAGGGAACCCCACAATACGTTTTCATTTGGACTGGTTTCTTTCTTAGCATAATAGTTTCAAGTTTCATCCCTGTTGTACAGTGTCTCAGTACTTCATTCCCTCACAATGATGAATAATATCCTATTATAAGAATATATCACAATTTGTATAGCCATGCATCAATTAATGGACATTTGGGATTTTTTTTTTTATAATACTGTTTGGTAATTATGAATGGTGTTGCTAAGAAAACTCAGGCACAAAGTTCTGTGTGGATATATTTATTTCTTTTAGGTGTACACAAGAGCGAGATGTTGGGCATCACATGATAAACCTCTGTTTAATAGTCTAAGGCAGTGGTTCTCAACCTGTGGTTCCTACCCCTTTGTAACAGTGAAAATACATCATGGCATTAGGAATGTTGAGAACCACTGGTCTAAAGAATCACTGAATGTTTTCCAAAGTGGCTGTACTATTGGAAAGTCTTGCAAGCAATACATGAGCATCCTCATTTCCCTACATCCCAGCTAACACTTGCTATAGCCAATCCTGTTTGGTGTGATGTGATGCTGTATCTCACTATGGTTTTGATTTCCTTAATGACTAATGATATTGAGCATCTTTTTGGCCATTTGCACATTTGGGGGGTGGTACATGTCTATTTAAAGTTTTTCATGTGTCTTTTTATTCTTGAGTTCTAAGCACTCTTTATATATTCTGAATTTTAACCCCTTGCTTGTCAAATACATGATTTGCAAATCAATTTTTCGCCCATTCTATGGGTTGTTTGGGCACTTTCTTGATTGTGGACTTTGAAGCATAAAGTTATTTAGTTTCGTGAAATCTAATTTATCTATTTTCTTTTCTTTTCCTGTTTGTTTTCTTTGGTGTTGTGTCTAGAAACCATTGCCTAATTCAATGTTACAAAAATTTCCTGCTCAAATTTATTCTAGGAATTATAGTTTTAGCTGTCACATTAAGGCCTATGGCTCATTTTGAGCTAATGTTTGTGTGTCATATGGGGAAGGTTATCCATCTTCATTCTTTGGCATGTGGCTATGCAGTTGTCCCAGCATCACTTCTTAAAAGACTATGGTTTTTTCATTGAATCGTTAGCACTATTGTCAACAACCAATTGACTGGAAATGTTAAGTGTTCATTTCTGGTTCTCAATTCTGTTCCGTAATCTAGGTGTTTGTGCTAATGCTAGTACCACAATGTTTTTTGTTTACTGTAGCTTTGTAGTAAATTTTGAAATGGAAAATTATGAGTCCTTTATTCCTTTTCAAGTTTGTATTGATATTCTGGGTCCCTTGCATTTTTATGTGAATTGGAAAATCAGCTTCTCAATTTCTGAAAAGGCCAGTTGGGATTTTGATAAGGAATTCATTGTATCTGTAGATAAATTTGAGAAACTTTGACATCTTAACAATTCAAGTCTTCTGACTCATGAACATGGAATATTTTTCTATTTATTTAAGTCTTCCACTACTTTCAACTAAATTTTATAGTTTTCAAGATATAAGCTTTGCATTTTTTAAAAAATTTCCATTGCTAATGTATTAGAAGATAATTGATTGTTCTATTGTTCTTGCATTATCCTGCATTCTTACTGAACTTGCTTATTATTGTAATAAGTTTTTAGTGATTTCCTTAGCAAATTTTATATACAATATCATGTCCTCTGTGAATGGAAATAGTTTCATTTCTCTCATTCTAATCTGGATGCGGTTAATTTTTCTTGTCTATTCAGTCTGACGAGTACTTTCAGTTCAATGTGAAATAATAATAAGTGGCAAAAACAGAGATTCTTGTCTTGTTTCCATTCTTAGGGAGAACACGTAACATTAAGTATTATGTTAGCAATGGGTTCTTTTTGTAGATGTCCTTTATTAAGAAATTATCCTTATATGACTAGTTTTTGGATTGTTTTTATGAAACACTTTTATGAAAAAGTGTTGGAATTTTTTCAAATACTTTTGCTGCACATATTGGGATAATCATGTGGTTTTTATTCTTCATTGTGTTAATACAGCATGACGTGATGATTGATTTTCATATGTTAAAACAACCTTGCATTCCCATGATAAATCACACTTGCTTATGGGGTCTAACCCTTTACATTTGCTTGATCTAATTTGGTAATATTTGTTGGAAGACTTTTAGTCTACCATTTATTTGAGATATTGGGGTATATGTGTATATTCATCTACATATATATGTACATCTATAGATAAAAATTTCTCTCTCTAGTTTTTTTATAAATTATTTTTTATTAAATCATAACTTTATACATTTTTTATACATACATTTTATTAAATCATAACTTTGTACATTATTTTTTATTAAATCATAGCTTTGTACATTTTGGCCTCAGAGGATGAACTGGAAATGCATCTCCTATTCAATTTTGGATAAGTGCTTATGAAGATTTGGTATTAATTTTTAAAATATTCGTTAGCATTCACCAGTAAAGGATCTGGACATGAGCTTTCTTCAATCTCTTTATTATGTTACAGGTCAATGCAGATTTTACCTTCCTTCCTTTGGTCATGTGTGTCTTTCTAGGAATTGGCCCATAGGTAATTGTTTTGTCATATACTTTTTGATAGTTCTTCATAATTCTTTTCACTTCTATAAGGTCAGTAGTGAGGGCTCATCTCTTATGCTTGATTGCAGTAATTTGAGTCTTCTTTCTTTTTTTTTCTTTGTTATTTACCCTGAAGGCTTTTGGGCTTTGTTGATTTAAAATAAAACAAAACAAAACAAAATCAAACAGAACAAAACAAACGTTTCTTTAAGATATATTTCTGTTTTCTTTTTCACTAATTCTTGATTTGATCTTTATAATTCCCTCATCCTGCTTACTTTAGGTTCAGTTGATTCTTTTTTTTTTGTTTTTTCAGTTTCTTAAGGTAGATGGTTATGTTATTGATTTAAGCTTTTTAAAATTCTTTTTTCAATAAAGGTATTTATAGCTATAAATTCTATATTTAAGCTGTATGGTTTCACTGCTTAGCATAAGATTTGGAATGTTGTTTTTTCAATATTCATTGACCTCAAAGTATTTTCTAATGTGCCTTCTGGTAATTTCTTACCTGGCCCATTGGTTATTCTGAAGGGTATTGTTTAATTTACGTATTTGTACATTTCCTAGGCTTTCTACTAATGTCATGCCATCACGGACAGAGAATATGCTTTACATGACTTCAATCCCTTTAAATTTACTGAAGGTTTTTTATGGCCTGGTATGTGGTCTACCCTACCCTGAAAAATGTTCCATGTGTGCTTGAGATGAATATATATTCTGCTGTTTGGGGGTAGAGTGTTCTAAACATGTATATTAAGGCTAGCTGGGTTATAGTGCTGCTCAGGCCTTATACATCTTTGTTTATTGTGTGCTTACTTGTTCTATCCATTATTGAAAGTGCAACATTGAGGTCTCTAACTATTATATTTGGATCATTAGTTTCTCCTCTCAATTCTGCCCATTATTGCCTCATAATGGACATACTGCACTATTTAGGGCTCTGTCCACTAAAGTCTGTGTATTGTGTAACAGTAGAGTCTGCATCCACCGTTACTCCTCAGAGGGTGCAGGCATGGTCATGCACGTCACCCTGACCCTCTCTTCCCATCCATGGAGGACAGTGGTTTTATCCAAGCTCTATGGCTATGTTTTTCTCTGTTCTCCCTTCTTTCCCTGTAAGTTCCTGGCTGGTATCTATATTGGTACCACACCCAGATGTTACCCTTCACCAAGGGTAACATTGGCTGAGTACTCTCTTGTTTTGAGAAATGTCCCAGAGCATATATTGTTTCACTGTCTGATCAGATTAATGTCTGGCTCCTTCACAGGAGCAGTTTTTTAAGGCCAGTCTTTAGGGTTTGCTTATATTTTAGGAGGGTTCTTCCTACGTAAATACTCTACTATTTTGATAGTACCTTTATGCTTAAACTTATACACTTTGTTGCAAGTCAAGTCAGACCCCTTAACCTGCCCCATGCTCTTGGATATATTTGCCCAAAGACTTTCATCCCACTGAACTGAGTGGGTGGAGAGCTAGTCATGGCTCAAATGCCACGGACTTTCACTGTTCTCACCAAAATTTAACAGATTTTCTTGAATAAATTATTTTTCCATTTGCGTGAGACAAGGACAATTCCTGAGATTTTTCCTTTTTATTATTGTTTATAACTTTCAGCTGTGATGGTTGTTTTTCTGGGAAGAGCTCACAGGGCTCCTCGTGCCACCATTCTGGAGTGCTTCTCCTCCCCGGAATGTTTTTAATGGGTTCATTCTGGCTGTTTGTGCTATTCAGAGCAGTTATAAGGGAAAGCTCTTTATAGTATAATTTTTTGTCTCCACAAACATTTTCTGACCACATCAGGCTGTGGGATTGCTCTAGTCAGCAGCTCAATGACCTCAAACCCCAGAGAAGCCCCAGAGCTCTGAATATAGATGAGCCTAGACCTCGGGAACCTGCTTGCTCAGGACTTCCTCAGCAGATGGCTCCCACTCTCTCTACTGATTTATAAGAATAGTATGGTACTGAGGTTTTAGTTTGATTCGTGAGTTAAACAGACCACACAGAATCCGGAGAGGCATGGAAAGACCAGTCATGATGCCATCCATGGTCACCTGCATCAACATGAGGAGGGCAAATATCTAAGTCCTGCTGTCCAAAAAGCTATTTCATGAGATGCAGCCTGATGTTGGTCAATTATCTCTGTATATTTCACCAAATTCCTATCTTTATGTGCTGTCCTCTGTATTTCGGTGGTTGGAAACCCGCAGGATATATTACACAGGCATCCTCACACACGCTTCTTTTGCAGTTCTGCCAATGAGAGGTCCTGGTAGAAGATTGGAAGAAAGGAAGAGAAGAGTGACTTCCTTCATTGCTTTCGTTTCCAGTCAGTGTTCACCAGCAGGGGAGCAAGATTCACATCGATGACAACAAGTGCAGCACCGGAGGCCTGGAGGGGCAGGTCTCAGCTGTCTGGCTCTACCAGCTGTGATCTCAGGGCTAGAGGGACGTCCTGCTTCCCTGTTGCTCCTCTAACTCTGGTGTCCACAGTTACTAACCCTCAGGCAAACTTACTTTCCCTTCTTTTGTTTCTGTAGCTCCTCTAACATCCCCTTAACCAATTCTGAATTAACATCTCGGTGTCTAAAATAAGAGTGGTTTCTGCTTTCGCCTCTATAGATCCTGACTCCTACAGAGGAGCTATCTGAAACCTTGCCTCTAGCTCAGTCTTTTTTGACCTTTTTGGTCTCACTTGAACTTGTGGTTGAATTTCCACAGCACACTTAAACCTGTTTGGTCTCACTTGAACCTGTGGTTGAATTTCCATAGCACACTTAAGTTTTGTTGATTTAAACGAAGAGTAAAGAAAAGAATCTACTTACTATGCTATGAAGTTCTTTTGATAATGATTTAATTCATGATCTTTAAAAAATGTCATGGCACTGGTTGAAAACCACTGCTCTACCCTCTAAGGGTGAGAGGGAAAAATGGTATGAAGTACTTGCAAAAGAGTTGGGGTTATTATGGTTCATTGGTGATAACTGACACACAAAAATACACCCTCTGGGTATCAAACAGTATAACATTTTGGTAAAAATATTGAGAAAAGTTAAACTTATTATTTTCGAAACAAGCATAAGGGAGAAATTTTGCAATGTATGAGTAGGTGAACATTTTGTAGATGGTACATAGAAAGCTATAATAATAAAGAAACAAATATTTATACCTTATCAATATTTAGAACTTCTTCTCATAAAACTAAATAAAGAAAATTCTAGCTACAGATTGGGTGAAAATATTTAGAGTCTACATATGTGTAACAAAAGGCTTGCATCTAGAACACATAAAGATTTGAAACTGTGTGGTAAAAAGGCAACACAACTAGTAAAAAACAAGAGGACAAAGACTAAAGTAGACACTTTAAAATAAATAAAAGGCACACAATAAGCACTCAAAACCCTCAAAATGATAAGTCACCAGGAAAATGCCAATGAAAGCCGCAATGAAATACTACCAAACACTTGCTAGAATGGCTATCAGTTAAAAACTGACAATATCAAGTGGTGGCAAGAATGTGCAATAATCAGAACGCTCATTTGATGTTGGTGGAAAATATAAATGCTTTTGCTTTTTTCTTGTAAATGTACATGGACATGTATCCCATGACCCAATAGCTCCATATCTAAGTATTTACTCACAAAACAACGAAAGCTAAAAGTCTTGTACAAGAATGTTTCATAAAACCGTTATTCCTAATAGCCTTAAATTGGAAACAAGTCATATCTCAACACCAGGAGAATGGAAACCAATTGAGGTATAAACACAATGGAATGTGATTAAGCATTAAAAATTAATAATCTCTTGCTATCTATAAGCAAAGATATGAATTAATTGTATAGATCTTATACTGCATGAAGCAAGTCAGTCACAAAAGAGAACTTACTATGGAACTGCGTTTATTTACTCTCTAGAACGTGTAAACTATAGCAAAAAAAAAATCAAAGTGTTTGCCTTTGGTATTTGGGGAGGATTTATAGGGAAAGAAGATAGAGGAAAAAAGTTTTGGGGTGATGGATATATCTTAGTAGGGATGTTAAGTTACTAGGGCAAATATATACCTGTGTCAAGACTTCTTAAAGTTGACTTCACATTTGTGCATTTTATTTTATATAAACTTTTCCAAGAAAACAACTATTAAAAATGGATTGTTAGGCCAGGTACAGTGGTGGTGGCATCGCCCTATAACCCTAGCATTCTGGGAGGCTCAGGCAGGTAGATTGCTTGAGCTCAGGAGTTTGAGATCAGCCTGAGCAAGAGTGAGACCCTGTCTCTACTTAAAGTAGAAAAATTAGTCAGGCATTGTGGCATTTGCCTATAGTCTCAGCTACTTTGGACGTTGAGGCAAGGGGTCCACTAGAGCCCAAGAGTTTGAGCTTGCTGTGAACTAAGCTGATGCCACAGCAGTCTACTCAGGGTGACAAAACAGCAACAACAACACAAAAAAACAAAAACCAATGGGTGTAGGGGTCAAATTTCCCAGAAATGCACTGTTTCACCTTTGTCTAACTCCTGATTACTAGAGTTAGATGTAAGTTTTATTTATTTGATAATTGGCGATGAGTTAGACATTAATGCAAAGTATAATCTCTTTGGAAACCATACAATTTCAAGAAAGAATAATTATTCACATGATCTAGACTCAGTCTTTGACAGGAGGGGGTAGATGATGTAAATTCACAGTAATGTATAGGCAGGGCCTTGGAAAGAGGCCAACTCTGTAAACATAGAAGTTGGACTGGAAAATCATTATTCTACAGAAGATAGACACCGGAAGATATCATTCTGAAAAATACTTAAATTAAATTAAAGAGAATGAACAAAAGCTGATGAAATATAATTAACATGAAAGAAGACAGCCCATAAAGACAGACGAGCAAACAGAAAAACAGAGGTAAATTGAAATATATCATGTCTTAGATTTGCCTTAGACTTCTATTGTGTGATTGTTTTTAGATCTACTCTCTCTAGTGTACCAAGTTTCACTGCAATGTATTAACATCTTTGAAAATTCTTCAATTTGGTTCCAAATCTGCTGATGTAAAATCTATTTCCTTCCAAAATATAGTAACTAATTCAAACTGCCTGTATACTGCCTTTATTCACTTAAAAATAAAGAGAAAGCCACATAGACGAAATCCCGACTTCCTGAGTAGACTCTTGTCCTAAGACTCATGCTTTCTGACACATTGAAAAAGTTCATGTTTGGATGCCACTTCATAAAATCCTGCCTGCACTAATGAAGCAATGAAAGCGGCCCACCTCCAGCTACACTGTGTCTAGCGCGAGGGTTCAGAACACCAGCTTTGCAGCAAGGCACGTTGGGTTCAAATTTCAGCTCTGCCCCTTACCAGCTGCATAACTTCAGACAAATGGCTTAACCCCATGTCCTCGTCTGCAAAATTCAAATAATGCTGACCTCTGAGGGTTAATAAGATTCAGTTAGAAAATATAGGAAATCACACAATACTCAACAGTAACATTAAACATCATTATTACCAAGGATGCAACTAACAAGGGGGCTCTACTCATTTCAGGTGACTGTTTATCAAAACAAAAGTTTTTTGGAGTCGATCTCCAAGAGATATTAGTTGAAAAGCAGCAAGACAACATACAAACCATGTACATATTTCCTTCACCAAGTTTGTTACAGACTTAAGTCTGGTGCAGGATTTTTAAACTTCAAAGTATTTCTCTAATAAATTGATAAACTCCTAGCATTTGGTTAGACTAGTTCTACTTTGTTACCCCCATGGGCTCTGTTTTCCCTTCTTTCTCTTCTCTAGAGAGGGACATTTCTGATCCTCACCCATTACTGCTACTGACACTTAGACTGAATGGTCTGTCTGATTAATATTCATTCAATAACATAAATACTTATTAATTTCTTATGTTATGTAAAAAGCTGAGTTAAGAACTGATAATATGCATACGTAGTAAGCACCAGCTGGCTAAGACAGACAAAATCTTTCTTTTCAAAACACAATAAATAAAGCGGGGTGCAATGGCCTGTAATCCCAGCACTTGGGAGGCCGAGGCAGGTGCATTGCCTGAGCTCACAGGTTCAAGACCAGCCTGGGCCAGAGCAAGACTCCATCTCTAAAAATAGCCAGGTGTTGTGGTGAGCACCTGTAGTCCCAGCTACTGGGGAGGCTGAGGCAAGAGGATCACTTAAGCCCAAGAGTTTAAAGTTGCTATGAGCTCTGATGCCATAGCACTCTACCCAGGAAGACAGAGTGAGACTCTGTCTCAAAAAAAAAAACCTACAATAAATAAATAAACAGTTTTGACACAGAGTTGTTCAACTAAGTTGCTATCACTGACAGGGAGAAGCAGATATTACACTGCAGGGTTTAGGGGTTGAGCACCGAAGCATTGCCTATGAAAAAGGCATTGAATTGTGATCCAAAGTTGCATAGGCACTGTGATTGCCTTCTCAGGTAAAGGTAAAACTTTTCAAATGTTTATTGCCAATTTCACAGTGCTGTGCTGTGTGGATCCTGGTCAATTTGTGTCTGTGTTAGCTTTTGACCTCCCAGTGGACATGCACTCAATCTGCTCTAGAGGCTGGACGTCCACCTTGGCTGCTCCTGCCCGAGGCTGTAACTCAGCTCTCCTGGGGCTCTATGATCTTTCACTGTGGCCTTTCTAGGAATAGGTTAGTGAAACCATTAGATAGAACCTTTGACCCCAGGTCAGCACCCTTTGCCCACCTATTCCCTCTACCAAAAGCTGGCTCTCACCAATGCTCAACTCTTTCTGGTCTGACTGTCAGAGCCCATGATGAAGAGTCCACCTTTCAGCCTGGCCTCCGCCTTCCCTGCAGTCTCCATCCTCCCAGCTGTACTCGCTATGCAGTGACTTAGACTTTTAGACGTGTCCAGCATTTACTATATTTTACTTCTCTTCCTTCCAATCTCCCTTCAAGGTGAGTATTCTTAGCTTCCGTTTACCAAAGAGAGAGGTGAACATTAAGGAGATTTGCTCACTTGTCCAAAGTTACACAGCGAGGACATCGTACAAAGATCTAAACTCGAGACTCTCTTGTCCAAGAGAAAAAGTAATGACAACATAAGTAGTGCTACTTATCTTGCTCCTTGTTTTAGAAGAAGAAAAACCAGAACTTAGGGCTATGAATACAAAGTAGAATAAAGAGCACCCCACAGCGCCCTATTCCGCAAACCTATTTCTCACACCTCTTTTCCCTATTTGATTATTTTGTTATTCTCTTTTCATCTCCTTATGGAATGATGCCCTACTTCTACTTATTTCAAAAGTTGGTAGACTCCCCAAATGCTGTAGCTCTTCTCCTTCTCTCCCTCAGCACTACCAGTTGTCCCAAACACACAACTATAGCTTAAACCGCCAGAGCTTTAAATCAAAGTTTTCATTATCAATTAGGCCGGTTGTGCCATGTGCTGGGAGATTTCTCTTGTCGTTTTTCAGAGGTCTTTCAGTAAAGCTAGCAAAATTAAGCGAGGTGAATGAAAGAAGCCATTTGTACTTTTAAGGGAGGAAAAACACAGTTTGCTTTGATTCCCTCTTCCTGATTATTGATGTAGACCCCACACAACACAAAGAAAACGGCTTGTGAAGGGGAAAGGCACAAACGGTATCAGATAAATTAAATCTAAGATAAAGTCAAAACAAGAAGAGAGGTTATTAATCTCTCTAAAACCTGCATTAGCGCAGAGAAACTCACTGCGCTGATGCTGCAGGCAGCCTCCACGATCACCACCATCTTCGGCAAATGTTCTTTAACCTGCATCTATTTTATGGAATCTAAGAATATTTCAGAAATATTCTTTCAGAAGTATTCTTTCCTATAAACGATTACCATGTGCTGATCTTAATTTTTACCTCTTCGGAAAACTACAGTTCTCGAACTAATTCCTACACGGTATGCATCACCAAGTGCCAAGGCTTTACAGTAAAACAGAATTGTATAAAACAGAGGAAGAGTGAGTTCCATAAAGTAATATCTCAGTAATGTTTGCCCATCAAAAATATAAGACAATCGGGACTAGACCTTAGAGAAAAACAGATGGATTTTAATTTCAGACAATGAGATGGAGAATTGTTGAATGGTTTGTGAGATGTATGTTAGTTTTGATGAGCTGCTGTAATTTATATCGTATTTCATTTGGGGACTCTCAGTATTCAAAAATGACTTCGTATTGAAGCTTTTCATATGAATGACATCCTTTCCAGAATGTTCATTCTGTAACATTTAATTAATACATCCTTCTGGCACTTAAAACATCATCTAAATGGGGTTTGGGGTGGGGGTAGGTAGGTAGTTTAAACCAAAGAGGAACAAAAATAAACACTGGACTCATTTCCATCATAGTGTCAAGAGACGCAGCTCGAGACAAGCAGCCATGGTTATGATGAGCAAGAACTGACTCTCAAATCCCATTCAGCGTGCTGAAAATTCTACCCTTAATATATTTGTAAACACACTGTCATAAAATCAGACGCCTTCCCTCATGTTGATGCGACATCACTTCAAAATTGTGCAGGGGACCTGAATCTGGGAAATGTAATTTCCCTGCTGCTTACCTTGTGAAAAACCCTATTTTTAATATCAACTGGATATGAACTCGAATGACTGTGACAACCTCATCTCGAATTCAGCAAAAGTTGTGTTTATTTTACAGAGTTTTGCTTATAGCAAAACACAGAAACAGCACAGACAGGAGCACATGCTTTATGGGCCTGCAGCTGAGGGTTTTGAGTAGACACTCAATCTCTGGCTACATGCAGTGTTTTTCAGAAGGCAAAAATACTGACCAACATGCAAAATATTTTCACTCTCTGGGGTAGTTTGGGTCAAGAAGAACCCAGTGTCTGTAACTTGCTCTTATAGAATTTAGTGCAATGTGTTTAAGTAAATGTGTTATATACCTTCTATATGCGAAGTAACATGCAACCTAAAAGTCTTTCTTTTATTAAATGTTAGGAATACATAGTGTTGAAGTACATTGGATACGCAGATGGAAATGTTGCCATTTAAATCTAAAATACGTTGCCCAGTGTAGTGCTTTTTATTGCCTTCTGTTTAAAAGATGATGAGTGTCTGAGTGTCCTATCACATATTGCATCTAAAAGCTCAAAAGAGGTAAAATAACTTAATCAAAATATAAGACATAGTCTCACTAAACATATTTATTAGCATCCACTATGAACTAAGGATGATTTCAAATTGGTCAATGCCATCATTTGTATCTTTAATTTTTTTAATATTTTCACATTTACATGCATTTGATTTAGGAATTACTTCTAAGTTTATGTGACTCGAAGGCAGTTCAAAAACCTCTAATGTAGCAAGATTAGAAAGTGGTCACTTGTTTAGTATATTCTTAAAAATTCCCTTTAGTTCTTTTTCTCTAAATTTCAGATTCATTTGAGGGTATAGACAATTAGGTTACATTGTTTGCATTTGTTAGGTAAAGTACAAGTTGCAGTGGTGCCCCTCCCCCAGGAGATGTGCCGTAGACCCTCGCACCGTGACAGTCAGGAGAGCGCTCACCATAGACCCTCGCACTGTGACAGTCAGGTGAGCACTCACCAATGGCCTGCTCTCCTCCCATCGGTCCCATTCCTCCATTCCCTTCCCCCACACTTGAGTTTAATTGTGTTTTTCTCTTGTGGGGCATGTATTTGCTTGTTTGCTGGTTTCATATTAGTTATTGAGTACATTGGATACTTGCTTTTCCATCCTTTATAATATTCTCCAAGTCCATCCAGGTTGATAGAAAAGATGTAAAGTCTCCATCTTTATTATGGCTGAATAGTATTCCATGGTCTACATATACCACAGTTTATTAATCCATTTATGAGTTGACAGGCACTTGGGATGATTGCACATCTTGGCAATTACAAATTGAGCTGCGATAAACACTTAATGCAAATGTACTTATGGTAGAATTCTTTCTTTCTTCTGGGTAGATGCTTAGTAACGGGATGGCAGAATCAAATGAAAGGTCTACTTTTAGCTCTTTGAGGATGCTCTATACTTTTCAAAGAGGCTGTATTGGTTTTCAATCCCCCTACAATGTAAAAGTGTTCCCTTTTCCCCAAAGCCTCGCCAGCATCTGCAGCTTTGGGACTTTGTGATGTGAGTGAGCTATTCTCACTGGGGCTAGGTGATAGCTCAAGGTGGCTTAGATTTGCATTTCTCTGATGATTAGGGATGATGAGCATATTTTCCCTTTTTCTTTAATGTTAAAAAATAATTTTATTATAAATTTTATAAATTCATAAAAAATTTATAAATCAAGTCCCCATCAACTCATAAACGGATTAATAAACTGTGGTATATGTACATCATGGAAAATATTCAGCCATTAAAAGGAATAGTAGGAAGATAACAAATAACATTCTTTATTTTTCTTTCCATAAGACCTCAGGTTTTTATAGATGATAATTTAGGCATTAGATGCTCATTTGTCCTATGAAACAAATCAAACAAAATCTTTTTACAGATGATATGCCTCTGCTTATCCCTGGCTGGACTGGGCCCTCATTGAGTTTCTTTTTACTGACTGGATACTATTTCCAACATGTTCCCATGATAATGCCTTCTATATCCCCCACACAACGCATAATGCCTGTCATTTCCTCGTATTCGTCAGGTCCTGGCAGGATGGGAGCCCACTCCTCACCCAGAGCCAGTTATTTTAGCTTTCATTCTCAGGAAATGGAGTTAGATGTTTGACCTCATGAGTAATATTCCACTCTACAGCCTGTTGAATGTTCGCTGGTCCTCTCTACACTTCCAAAGAAAGCTAAGCTAAAATCCCCTGTAAACAGTCCTGACCTCAGAGACCTGGCATGAGGGACCTTCCATGATGAAAATCTGGTTTATAGAGTCTCAGAATGTCTTACCAAATTAGGCTCCAAGACTATTACTTACCCAATTAAAAATAGACTGCTGTCCCACCTCAGTCACCTGAATGGGACTCAAGCTTCAATCTAACTAAACCTGGACTGGTGAATCCCTTCCTTGAGAATTGTGGCCTTAGATGAAGAAAATGATTAAGTCAATGTCATTGGGATGGTTGATTCTAAGATGTAAAATTTAGGAATTGTTCACAGTCTTGCTTCCCACATTCACAAAATATGGACAAAGATTCTCAATAGTCTTTTCACCCTAGTCCTAAGTGTTCTCAAGACCCAAATATATTTATGGTCTTCAGTTGTGTTGAAACACTTACACATTCACAAAGTAAATTTTCCTAAACTGGCTCCAGGTTTGTTTTCTTTACCTGTTACTTGTACCTAAAAGAGTTGTAAATTCTTTCTTTCTCCCTCCCTCCTTCCCTTCCTTCTTTTAAAGTTATCCATTAATCCTTCTATTTTCTATCTAAACTGCATATACTTTAAAAGACAGATTTTATTTCAGAATGAATACCCAATAATAAATTGCCAATTCCCAGAAGACTGGGTTTCACTGCTGTGGGAATGCAGTAAACAGAATCATGAATTGAGGAGTTTTCGTCCACACGCTCTGCAGCCTTTATTGATACATGCACAGGGGCTTAATATAGAAGATTAACACAACTGACAGAATTTTTTAATAAACTGTTTTCTTTCCATTACGTTTAAATACTATATGTCTTTTGACAGCAAAATTGATGTAATTATAACTAAAGTGTCAGTTCCAGCCCAGTCTGGACTGCCATGATGCTCCTGGGTCAAAAGGTCCCAACATAACGTAAGGGCAAAACACACTCAGAAGTTGTTGTACTCACTGACTTTCTAAACTCTAACTCTGGAAGTTGTTTAATACTAATAAAACTTATCTTTGTTCTTTGCAAATCTTGGCCTTTAAAATGATATCGTGAAGGCCTTTGAAAGAAAAAAAAGGAAGTTTATTTAAATATATGCAAATATAAGACTACTTGGACTAACTAAAGCATCATTTAATATATGTTATCATAATATATTCATTAGTAATAATTGATAGTTTGCTAATAGTTATATAGTTATAGTGCTTACTTCACAAGGTTTTTTTTTTTTTTTGCAGTTTTTGGCTGGGGCTGGGTTTGAACACATCACCTGTGGTATATGGGGCCAGCACCCTACTCCTTTGAGCCACAGATGCTGCCCACTTCCCAAGTTTGTTAATAAGAATTTCACACATATTGAGTTCTCAGATGATTACCTCAGATAGGTATTATTATAATCTCCATTTTATAGTAAAACAAAACAAAACAAAACAAAAACCTTACAGCAGAGAAGTTAAACAACTTACCAGTTTCACCAATAACATATTTGTCACAATTTATTGAGCTTTTTGGTTTTAAGAGACTAAACTGGGTGGCACTTGTGGCTCAAGAAGTAGGGTGCTAACCCCATGTACCGGGGGTGGTGGGTTCAAGCCCAGCCCCGACAAAAACCGCAAAAATAAATAAATAAATATAAAAATATATTTTAGAAAAAGAGAGAGAGAGACTAAACTGATTGAATTAAATCCTCCAGTTATTTATCTAGAATCAACAATTCTTTTTACAAGGGATTTGCCTTTCTTTGACACTTTGTGGGATGAGTTTAAACTCTAAAATAAGATGAAGAATGGATCTAAGGATTCAGGGGGAAAAATATGTAGCAATAGCAAGTCAAGAAAAATCCTCCTTGGTTCTTTATTTGATAAACAATGATGCCATTAACATTTAGGGGAACGAGTGTACTCTCATGCATCAGAGGGGACTTTTGGAAGTAGAAACCCTGGCCCCCAGTTCCCGGTTCCCACTTGTTTGAGTGAGCATGAGGATGGCACCTCACCTTTCCAACCTTCAGTGGCTCATCTTTAAAAGGAAAGACTCATTCTTGACCTACCTTAAGTATTTTTTTTAAGGGACAACAACAACAACAAAAACCAATTCATTTAAAATTCTTCATAAATTGTGACATGGAAAAGTACATTACAAATAGAAAACATTATTACACTGAAAGCCTAGGCTTTGAAATATGAAGTCTCAGAACTGCCAGTTAATCCCACCACACTCAACATACTATGCTGTCTTTATTTGTGTTGACAGACACAAGATTATTTGTTTTAGAAGATTCCATTAAAATATATTATGCTAAATTTGAAATACATTGTTTTATTCAAATAATTATTTTAGTAGTGACAAAGTCTCAAATCTATTTTAAAATACAAGTTTGTGTTTTAGTGTGCTTACCAGTATTCTGAAGATCTTTCTCTTATTTTAATCATGATTAAGAGCAATAGAATCCCATGTCCTGGGCAGTGCCTGTAGCTTAATGGTTAGGGCACCAGACACATGCACCCAGGCTGGCGGGTTCAAACCCAGCCCAGGCCAGCTAAACAGTGACAACTGCAATAACAACAGCAAAACAATAACCAGGTATTGTGGCGGGTGCCTGTAGTCCAAGCTACTTGGGAGGCTGAAGCAAAAGAATCACTTGAGCTTAAGAGTTGGAGGTTGCTGTGAGTTATGATGCCACAGCACTCTACCCAGGGTAACACAGTGAGACTCTGTCTCAAAAAAGAAGAATCACATGTCTTAATTATTTTCATATTAGACAGATAAAGAATAATATCATTAAGCAACTGACTTTCATATTTACTGCAAAGAAAAGGTGGAAGCAGACGTGATCCTCCCATTCAGTATTTGGTTCTTAATAATTTTCTTATTCATCTGAGCATCACCAGCAATTAGGAGCTTACATAGCGTCTTTTCCCCTAATTTGTATAATTTCCTTTAAGAATGTTGACATTTATTGTGCGTCTACAATTATGTCATTTAGGACTTCCTCAAAACATTTTTTCACACAGGTGCAGATACACCAAAACTGACTTGGTTTCAAGTTGTGTCCGTGCAGCTCTGAGAGGATCACCAGCTCAGCACTGAACACGTCCTCATTCAGAGCTCGGCCCTGGGAATGAAGGGTTAGGAAAATCAAATTATGCTAATTTATTTGAATAAGACTTTGCAAAGACTTTTCTGGGGGTTATACCACCTCTGGTCCTGGAAAGATACCCATTTTTCAGAACAGGAAATGAGAAGAATTACTATTAATCAGAGAGGGAAGAGGAGGAAACAAGACCTTGTAGCTTATTTCCCATGTGTGGGAGGTAAATCCAAGTGAGGAGAAATGTTCAGGCAGGGAGCACGTTGAAAGCAGACTTATTTAGTGTGTGGTGAGTTTGGAGCTTTAGAAATAATCAGCTCACTAACTCAAAGAGAGCTTTCAAAAATCTTGCAAGGCCCCAAATTTTCAACGTGGAGTGTCCACGCTGCCTGTGCCACCCACTCTCTGTGTATCATCCTGTCTCTCACTTTAACTCCTATGTCAGTTGTTTGAAAGAACTTAAGCATCTGGCATTAGAAAAATACACTTTGCTCTCCACAAGTTCGTGGATTCCATGGAAACTAAACACAGTGCATTTAAAAATATATAAACAATAAATTAGCTGGAAGAAAGCTCCCATTTTATTTTATATTAAGCGTGGCCAATTTTCTCCAGCTGCCTTCTCAGCAAATGAACTTGGAAAGTTCTACTGCCAGGGATTTCACTCAGGACTCAGAAGAAAAAGAAGCCAGTTGTGTTACATGATCTCCGCCATTTCCTAACTGGGTGACTTTGCCCTCATTGTGTGACTTCTCCGGGCCTCAGTTTTGTCACAAATAAAATTGGCGTATTAATAATACCAGTCTCACAGATTAGTTTGGAAAAAAAAAATCCATGTATGTAAACTCAGAACAGCACCTGTCATTAGGAAGAGCTCCATGAATTTAGTTAGTGCTCCTGCTATCAGATTCAAAATCTCATTGCACATGTGAGATACCGAAATCCAAAGATGTAATGAGCTTTATTTACCCAAGGTCACTCAACAGCGTCAGGACTAGGCAAGTCTCTTAGTGAGTCTTGTTAAACCCCACTGTTCCTGAACGGTTAATAACCATCTCCTCCTTTGGGTGGTCTTGGTCCTTGAACACACGTCTGTTAACAGTTTTTACACATTGGATTTTGACTATCAGTTTATACCTGAATCCGTATATTCCCTCACATCAGCCTCACACAGGATCACGGGGTGGAGGAAAAATGTGTCTTTGCTCTTAGCCCAGTGCCCTGGCTTGTGTTAGGAGCTCAGTAAATATTTATTGACTGAGTAAGTGAACGAAGGTGTCAAGGTACAAACAAGCCTTTTTATTGACGAAGGAGCCCAACATTATGAGTCTCCTCTAGATGAAATGATAAAGGTTCTTGCTGTCAGTCTTTTCTAGTTGTTCCTGACGTAGCTCAAAGCCATTCTGAAAGGGCAGGAAGACAACTTCAGTAGTATTATCGTCCTCCTTTAATAAATGATGCAATTTCTGAGTAAAGCAATTCAATTTCTCTTAGTTGTTGCAATTATTGACCATCTGATTAAGGCAAGTGTGTCTTGCTTTAAATGAAAACTTGCTTTCAGGTGTTGCTACAATAAGGAAATTCAGATCAACGCCATATTGATTCTGTTGTATGCTAAGGACTGTGTAGGTTGCCTTAACTACTCAAACTAATTATAAAGTAGATGTTGGCCTTGGAGACTGAGCCTAAAAAAATGATACACTACTAATTATCTTTAAGGAATAGCAAGACAAAGATAGTTTAAAAGGGGCATTGAAAACATAAATGGGAAAAAAAAGTGTTAGGAAATGAGAAGACAAAAAAAGAGAAAAGCGAATAGTTTTTAACCTTCACGGCTCAATCAATGTGCATATTTTTTGCCTATCTAGTTTGTTTTCTATGTCTAAGGAAAAAGAACAATTAGTTTGTAAAGATGAAAGGTTGTTATCATGGAGGCTCGTGTTCATTGGAAGAAAAGTAAAAAAAAAAAAAAAAAATGCTACAGAAGAGGTGGTGGGAGAGAGAGTCCCAAGGAAGAAGAAAGAAAATTAACAGTCTAGAATAAACGTGAAAGCAGAAAAAATGGAAAAGGTATGACACTAGTGAGAAAGTATTTCTTACCATTCCTTTTCTGTACCTCATTAACACAAGCATGTTGGTAGCAGTCTTCCTCAGAAACAATTAATCCCTCGGGGCTAAATTCTTTCTTTCTGGAATGTGGATAAACTAGGAAAGACTATCAAAGGCAGAGAATCCTCCCCCACTTTTTTCTTTTGTTTTTTTCTTTTAACTCTGTATGGCCCAAAGACTTCACCTTTCCTAGGACTTTGAGGTAGAGAGAAAGAAGTTATTGAGTAAGAAAAAAAATATCAAAAAGTTGGCATTATTGTTCAACAAATACATTTTAAGCACCTTCTTCATAAATGGCACGGGGGGATATAAAGGTGGGTGGCAAATTACCTTTCCATACACCGTTTTGATCTACTAGTGAATGGGTTTAAGGTGGCAACTGTAAGGGACAGTTGGGAAACAGGGTAAGAAGAAAAAGAAAGTGGGTGATTGCTGAGTCACAGGAACCAGGTCTTTAGATTAGAATAGAGTAGGGCTGGGAGACTGTTCTGGGTTACTACAAAAGCAGGACTAAGGGTTTTGGAATTCAGGCACTGCTCAATTCCTAAGACCCTCACAGAGGGTTCGTTCAGTAGAAACTTTTGAAAGAAGCCAGTCAGCATCCCAGGATGAATCAATGCCCTATTCACATCTTGGGAACTTTCCAAACAAGTTACTTAAGAATAATATAAAGTTAGCTTGATCAAGACCCTAGGTCAGTGGTTCTCAACCTTCCTCATGCCTCCTAAAGCCATGTTCCTCATGTTGTGGTGACCCACAACCATAAAATTATTTTCGTTGCTACTTCATAACTGTAATTCTGCTACTGTTATGAATCCTAATGTAAAGATATGATATGGAGGATGTATTTTCATTATTACAAAGGGGTCGCGACCCACAGATTGAGTACCGCTGCCCTAGGTGACAGAAATGCACAATCATGAATTAAGAAATGCATAAACCTTACGAGGAGGAGGAGTAAAGCTAGGAACTGGGAAATAAACACAAGGAAAGTTTTTAAGGGTCCCTTCCTCATTTGCCAGGAGACCCACACCTCTCTCAGGTGTCTTCTATTTGTTGATAAACTTCTACCTGCTTATAAGCTTAAGTATTTCAATGTGTCATGCAAAACAAAACTTTGTCAATGACCTGCCACTGCTGTGTAACTTTTTAGTGCTGGCTCTGTTGCTTTCGTTGGGTTTTATTCTTTTGCACTAGGGCGAATCACAGCGCTTTCAGATTCTGGGGGCTGCTTGCCAGAGGCACCCAGAGAAAGCCCAAACCAGGGCTGGGGTCTTTATAGCTCCCTGACAGTAACCAACAGGATGAAGGACTGGGTCGTTGAACGGGTCAGTTTTGTAAACCAGGGTAAGCCTTTAGAATTTCTTATAAATGGTCTTTTTTTTTTTTTCAAATTAATCTTGAAATTAAAAAATTGGAATCCATCTTTTCCTTGATTTTTTTATTTCTCACTTTGACAATTTTTTGTTAAACATTGTTCCTTCTGATGGCACCACCCTGTGTCCTTTCCTGAAGGAAAATAGACCCGTTTAGTAATAAATCTTGAAATAAGGAAAGAAAAAGCTAAAATTTAGCACTACAGGTAAGATCGGTGAGCCATTATCATGACTAAGAAAAATAGGTTTATTTTAGTTACAAATTCCTAATGATTTCTCAGATGCCATGCTAATGAGTCAGTGATTACTCACCCATCAAACAAAACCCATACTTAGAAGCCTTCAAGGCTACATTAGATCCTCCCTTGTCTGAAGGTCACCTGTAATTATTCACTCACCCACTGCACAGGAGCTCTGGATGGAATGACTAATGTATCATTGATAACTGCTTTAAATGGTACATATTAAAAGCCAGATTCACATCTTGTATTCCTTTATGGAAAGTCATTGAAAAGGTAGGATAATGAAATCGTCTTTGGAGACTTTCAGCCAAAGAATCTGTCTGAATGGATGAAAAATCATTTTTTTTTAAAGCAAGCTCACCAGGAAAGGACTGCTACAAAGCTTTGGCCCTCAGTGATAACCTAACAGATATCCTTTACGTACCTTGCATTGTGTCACTGTTGCCATCTGTATAATACTATTTTTTGGTGAGAAGTAAGTGTGATAGGATGCAGCTCTTGAGACTATTATGATTTTATTTTAAATAGATGCATTTAGTATTTTAGCCTTTAGCACCAAATGCTATTATATTTTAAGACAGAATTGCCTCTTTTCAAAGTGAAACAAATCTCGACATTGCAACCAAAAGTGCATTGTTTTCTTTTGGTAAACTCCATGAGAACCCATTTCCAATATCCCATTTTATTTTTCTCCATTTAAGGAAACAAATTAAAGCTGAAATCCATGGGGAATCACACATTTTAAATTGCTTGTGCTTATTCTTGTAAGTTAATAGAAGAGAGTATTTATATAAATCCTCTTCTGCTTCTAAGGTGAAGGCATGTTCTGAATTCAATGTTAATTAAACGTGGAGCCAATGTATTTTGGATCATGGTATGGTAAGGCTCTCTGGGAACAAGACTAAGAAAGAGGAAAACTGGTTCCAAGGTATTAGTGTGTCTTCAGGAGAGAAGAGAGTCTATGTTAGCAACAGTTCCCCGCATAAACCAGAATCTACCTAAAGTAGTGGCAGCATCACGCCACCTATTGATTCAATGTCAGTGTGATGGTTCACTTTAGGTGTGAACTTGACTTTTCTAAGAGATGCCTAGATAGCTGGCATACCATCATTTATGGGTATGTCCATGAACTCATTTCCAAGGTAGATTGGAGTTGGTGGGCTGAGTAGGAAAGACCTGCTCTCAGTGTGGGTGGGCACTGTCCAATTGGTTTGTGGATTTGAATGGAATAAAAAAGGAATGAAAAAGTAAATTCTATCTTTCTTGGAAACTGGGATGACCTTCTTTCCCTTCCCTTGGATATCAGAACTCTAAGCTCTTTGGACCTTTGGGCTCATGAGTAGTTCTTCAGATTCTCAGGCCTTCTTCCTCAGCTGAGAGTTACGCCTTCAGCGTCTCAGGTTCTAAGAGTTTCAGTCTTGGACTTGGCCATGTTACATTCATCCAAGGGTCACTAGTTTGCAGGCAGCCTATTGTAGTTCCATAATGCCATGGGCCAATCCCCTTAATAAATCCTCTCATCCATCTATCCTATTGGCTCTGTCTTTCTGAAAACCTTGACTAGTATAATTAATTAGACTAATCAGTTCTACAAACAAGTGATACATGATGATGGTAGGAATCCTCATGACTTAGAGTGGTAAATTACAAATGAATAGGGGAAGATAGAATGCTGATAGATGTACAAATGTCTAGTAGACAAAATACTTTTTTCTTCCAGACATGTCCATGTCCTAATTCCCGAAATTTGTGAATATCTTGCATCTCATGTCAAAGGGACTTTGCAAGTGCAATTAAAATAAGGAGATTCTTTTGAATTGTCAGGGCCCAGTCTAATCACATAAGACTTAAAGCAAGAAAAAGAAAACTTTTCCCCCCTGGAGACAAAAGATATACATTAGAAAGGGAAATCAGAAGGATTGGAAGCATGAGGAGGACTCATCCTTGCTGATGTGAAGATGAAGGGTAATAAAATAAAGAATGCAGGTGGCCTTAAGGAACTAGGAGATTCTCCTAGTCAACAACTGCAGATAACTGAATTCAGCAAATAATTTAATGAACTTGGAAGTGGATTCTGCCTCAGAACTCTTAGATAAGAGTGAGATGACACCTTGATTCTGGCCTTACATGGTCCTGTGTGAAGTAATTAGCCAAGTTGACAGTTGACCTGGACTTCCAACCTACAAAACTGTGAGATAATAAGTTTGTGTTGTTTTTAGCTACTAAGTTCATGGTAATTTGTTACAATATTAACTTTAACAAGAAATAGAAAACTAATTCAAGAAGATATTTCTTATACCTGATTGGATATTTACTTTGCAAATCAAACATTTGCAGTTATGTGCCTAGAACTCAGCTTTTATATGGTATCTAAGGATATTTTTTCACTGAATATCTAGGGATATCTTGTCACCTTTTTGAAAGGCACCGTGTTGGATGCTGGATGTTGATGGAAATTTAAGTTCTGGAAAGACAATGCGTACTCAAGGGAAAGATCAAGGAAGAGAAAGAACATACGACCAACTCTAACTCTTCAGGATCATAAAATCAGTTAATAGAGATTCAAACAAAATGATACGAGAACTGGAGTGAGAGACACCTCCATGAGGAAGCAGGGAAGCTGTCACAGGGGTGTTCATGGAGTTGAGTCCAACAGGAAGATTGTTGGTATTGTGTGGGAATCTTTTATCACCCCACCTGTCGAGACACTACACTGTCACAGTGTAATGAAGTACCCCAAAGTGTACTATATTCTATACCACTGTGAGACTCAAAGGCTAGCCTTGAGCCAACTGAATACAAATAAACTCAATGGCTTCCAGAAGATTGGCTAAGGCAATTCTAATATATCCAGTCCCCAAGTTTTGGCTGCTAAAAATATTCAAGTTAAAATTGCTGCTTCCTCTGGCAATCAGGAGTTTGGGGTTCCCTGACATGATTCAGCAACATAAAAAGTAGTTTTTAATTCTAATTATTTTTCAGAATCAACCATGGGTTTCAAAAGAAAATAAAATTGTCATAGTCCCATTTCCAGATAACAGAATCAAGAATTTCTACGTGAGACTTAGGTATACATATATATAACAATTAGAGTGAACGCACTTTTAAAAAATTTTAAATTTTTCTGTGAAGTCCTCTAGGAATATTGGTTCCATAAGCCAAAGTTTTGATGAAGGAATTCAAGGTTACACAACCTGACAACAATTGAACTCCTCATACACTATGCTTGTTGTGTACAGATAACTAGCTGAGGAAGGCAGAGCTGCCACTCTCTTGAGACCTTATCCCAGGACTCCTGTGATCACCTCACCTGCATACACAGTGGGCAGAGGACGTAGCATGGGCCGTGGCAAGATTTCCTCACCAAAAGTTCTAGCTTCACTTCAATATGAAGAAAAATCAATGCTCAAAAGCCCAAAGTATCAACCTAGGAGCACAGGTCTCATAAACTTTGCCTAGAAAGAAAAATGCAAAGTCCATACCACCATTAGTCAGCATAGCTATGGAAAATGTCAATATTGAATATATAGAAGGGAAAAATTTGAGGGGGAAAGTGAATCTCAAAAGATTCATCTAAATAACTAAATGTAATAAGATTTTATTGGTAATAATTAATAAAAGGCTGACTAGTCAAGAGCTTCTGCTTTCGATTTTTGTATTATAGTGTTCCTTATAATTCTGGGCTCTATTAAATAAGGGACACAAAAGAAGCCAGAATTATAACAGAATTAACTAAAGCCTATTGTTCCTCTAGAATAGAGAACTGAACTGAGAAAACCACTCATGTCATTTATCCAAAAGGAAACTTAGTTTGATTGCAGAGGAATATTGAATAAATTGTTTTCTCCAAAATTCAAGTATGTGTGGTGAGAGGATGTGGCAGTAGCTTACAGGTCATTTTCTCTTGATCCCTTCTCTCAAGAGCTTTTGACTAGGCTTGGCACCTGTAGCTTGGTGGTTAGGGTGCCCGCCACATACACCAGGGCTGGTGGGTTTGAACCCAGCCCAGGCCTGCTAAACAACAACAACTACAACAAAAAAAATAGCCGGCATTGTGGCAGGTGCCTGTAGTCCCAGTTACCTAGAAGGCTGAGGCAAGAGAATCACTTACACCTAAGAGTTTGAGATTGCTGTGACCTGTGACACCACAGCACTCTACTGAGGGCAACATAGTGAGACTCTGTCTCAAAAACAAACAAACAAAAAAGATCCTTTGAATAATTTCTATTTGTCTGTGATAGAAAGGTGCAATTACCACTCCTTAAAGTAGGATTGCTGGCTCGGTGCCCGTAGTACAGTGTTTACAGCGCCAGCCAGACACCGAGGCTGGTGGGTTCAAACCCAGCCTGGGTCTGCTAAACAATGACAACTGCAACAAAAAATAGACTGTGTTGTGGCAGGCACCTGTAGTCGCAGATACTTGGGAGGCTGAGGCAGGAGAATCCATTGAACCCAAGAGTTGGAGGTTGCTGTGAGTTATGATGCCATAGCCCTCTACTCAGGGCAACATAATGAGACTCTTATCTAAAAAAAAAAAAAAAAAAAAAAAAAAGTAGGGCTGCTGAGATATGATAATCTAGAAAATTCCCATGAATGACTTCAACCATTGTCACTCTGTATTGGCACCATTTATGTGAAAACTCTTCTTTAATAATGAATGAACACTTCATAAAGTGAAGAAAATACTAGTTTTATAAGCTATTTACCAGGTAAGTGATGAGAACGCTATAAATATGTCCTGTATACCCCGGTAGCCATTTATAAAAACCTGTTGACATTTAAAAAGAGATTTATGGCTAAGGAACAATGCTTCTGAGGGAGCGGAAAGAAAACAGTAATGGGTTTGGGCTGTTTTCAATGACCAGTAGTGTCTATTCTTAGTTTTTGCCTCAGTGCATTTGCTTATGTTCAGTCCCTCCTCCAAGTAGAATCACATAGTATCATCTTTCTGCATCTGGCTTATTTCAATAAGCAAAATGTTCTCAAGGTCCATCCACAGTGGAGCATACATCAGAGTTGGCCCCCTTTTCCTGGATGAATAGGATTTTATGGTATGTATTACATTTTGCTTATCTATGCCCTTGTCAATGGACGTTGTGGTTGTTTCTATCTTTTACTTATTTATTTATTTGGAGACAGTGTCTCACTTTGTCAACCTCAATAGAGTGCTATGGCATCAAAGCTCACAGCAACCTCAACATCTTGGGCTCAAGCCATTCTCTTGCCTCCGCCTCCCAAGTAGCTGAGACTACAGATGCCTGCCACAACACCTGGCTGTTTTTTAGAGACAAGGTCTTGCTCTGGCTCAGGCTGATCTTGAATCTGTGAGCTCAGGCAATCCACCTGCCTCGTCCTCCCAAGTGCTGTTTCTACCTTTTTTTTTTTTTTTTTGAGACAGAAACTCAAGCTATCCCTCTGGGTAGAGTGCCATGGCATCACAGCTCATAGCAACCTCCAACTCCTGGGCTCAAGCGAGTCTCCTGCCTCCGCCTACCAAGTAGCTGGGACCACAGGTGCCAGCCACAGCGCCCGGCCATTTTTTGGTTGCAGCCATCATGGTTGTTTGGCGGGCCCGGGCTGGGGATTTGAACCCGCCACCTTAGGTGTACGTGTCTGGCGCCTTAGTTGATTGAGCCACAGGCGCCGAGCCCCCACAAGTGATTTTTATTCTTTCCTGAAGAAATGTGCTAAAGTTTATACCACCTTATCAGCCTCTTCATAGTATATTTTCATACGTAGAATAAATGAAACAGTCATCTGAAGTCATTTTTGATACGTTTGTTATAAAATGAAAAGTCACAAGTGGTATTTATATGGGCAGTTTATCAGAATTGTTTTTAGACTATCCGTAGGCAGAACCCCAGCTGGAGGTATGTGGTTAGAGAGTCTGCATCCTTGATGAATGGACTTCAGGGGTGGGGGAAGTTATCACAAGTTAGTTGCTTAGAAAGTGAACAAATCATTAACTTCCATTTCTCTGTGGGAGGAATTGCCTAGAATATATACTCACTCATTCATGAATTCCCTGCATCTGTCTACACTGAGTGGGGGGAACCAAGGGCATTTTGAGTAAGTGGAACCCAAAGGTGAACTTAATGTTTTCTTTTTATTTAACACAATCTACTCACTGCATTTGAATTTTCTTCTGACATATGTGAAGTTCAACAAACAGATTATCAGAGTAAGAAGAAAGGAAAAACAATTAAGGATTTATGTCAACATTAATTACTCCCCTTTGATTAGTAGTGAAAGTGCAATGACCTGGTTTCCCTCATCTGTCAGAAAAATGGGGAGTGATTTAATTGAAAAGTTGCTGCTGCTTTTCCTTTATCAACTATCATTCATTTTTGGCTAAGTTACAGGGAATAACTTTCCTATGAAAATGTGAGTTAACTGGCTTGGCACCTCTTTTAGCTGCTCAGGCGGCTAAAGCGCCAGACACATATCCCAGAGCTGGCAGGTTCAAATCCAGCCCAGGCCTGCCAAATAACAGTGATAGCTATAACCAAAAAGTAGCCGGGTGTTGTGGTGGGTGCCTGTAATCCCAGCTACTTGGAAAGCTGAGGCAAGAGAATCGCTTAAGCCCAAGAATTGGAAGTTGCTGTGAGCTGTGACGCCATGGCACTTTACCCAAGGTGACAGCTTGAGACTCTGTCTCAAAAAAAAAAAAAAGAAAATATGAGTTAACATTTGGTGTATGAGACTGTCTTGGTAGAAGGGGAACGTAGGTGATTCATAGATAATTCATAAGAAATTCTTTAAAGGTCTGAATAATTTAAGTGAGAAGTTTGAGTATTTTTTTGGTTTATGGGGAGCAATCTGTATGTTCTTTGACGTGAGCATAACTGCTAAAATGGAAGTATCTGATTCTGACTAAACTGTGCCACATGTCTGTGAGAATGCGCATCTGATGAAACTACACATGAATTCTTGTCCCATGCCCTGAGACCAGTTATTTTAACTCCTGGTGTCTATAAAATGATACTGACTTGGGGAGACAGGGTAAGCAGCAAGATCAGCACAGATCCATTGGCAGAGTTAGAGAGATAATGAAGAACATGTGGTCTGAAGACTTTTGACCTGTCTAGGAATAGAGTTTATGTCTCTCCCTAGTAAGCAGTCATTTTAGAGACAGTCCTGGAGTTAGGGAGTTGGAGTTTTCCCATGGGACAGATATGTGGCTTCCCTGGCTGTATACTGTCAGGAATATACTTCAGGTAAGACTATGGTGAGAGTTTTGTGTTATACCTTTGTTTCTTTTTTTTTTTTTTTCTTTTTTCCCCTTCTGTTTCCTACATGCAGGTTCAAGTGTCCTCAGTAAACCTTGTTCTGTGACTCCAGCCAGTGAGGCAAGTAAGAAGAAAGTGGATGTTATTGACCTAACAGTAGAAAGCTCTTCTGATGAAGAGGAAGACCCTCCTGCTAAAAGGAAATGCATCTTTATGTCAGAAACACAAAGCAGCCCAACCAAAGGGTTTGTTAATTTATAGTTCACTATTGTTCTTTACACTTGCAACTAATTGTTCTTGGGATAGCTTTGTAAATGTCTCGAGAAGGTACACAACTCTAGAGGGCTATTTTAATTTGCCTTTGTTCAGTTGAAATATTTTCAAGTAAGCACATTTATAGGAAAGCAAATTTTGATGAAGAAAATATATCTTTGGAAACTGGAAGGTAACTTTTTGTTATTTTCTTGACCCGTTTTATAAGAAAATTTGGCATCTCAGACCCATGTAAGTCCTGTGTAATGGGGTATAGAACTAGGAATAATTGATAAGTAAGGATTCCAGTTTTGATACTGCTTATTTGTTCTGTGGTCTTGGATGAAATTATTTGAACCTCCTTTTTCTGTTCTGTAAAATGAGGTTAAATAATGCCTACTTTATAGGATTCTTGTCAGGTTTCAGTGAGATAAAGAAAGAACTGCTCTGTGTCCGGCACGTGGTAATTTCTCATTAAAAAACGGATTCCCTTTTCTTCTCACCCTCTCAGGGGAAAATATGGGCAAGTAGATGCATTCTAGCATGGATTTTTCATGATTTACCTGCCAGAAGCCATTACTGGCCCATAATAAAAGATGAGTCTGAGTGTTTTATAACAGGTGCTTCTTACCTACAGATAATGGATCATGCAAGGAAGTAAGCGGGTGGGGTTTTGACAGCCTGTGGACACTCTTAGAAACTTGGGTGTGTTTGTCTTATCTCTTTGGCCTCTTAATCTACTTAGTTTTTTATTGATTTTATGGAGTATAGCTTCCATAGCATAAAATTCACCCTTTTAAAGTATATTATAGCACAAATCACTGATTTTATTAAATTCATAGTTATACAGTCATCATCATCATGATTCAGTTGTAGAATATTTTCAACACCCAAAAAACTTCCTTTACATTCTTTTGTAGTTTACTGAGAATCACATCAATCACTGATCTTTTTGTTTCTATAAATTTTCTTGTTTTATTTAGACACTTTACATAAATGGAATTAGATACTGTTTTTGTAATGTTCATGTTTTAGTTTTTTTAATAGTTACTTTGAAACTTTTTCTTTCTTTTCTTTTCTTTTTTTTTTTTTTTGCAGTTTTGGCCGGGGCTGAGTTCGAACATGCCACGCCACCCACTCCCACCCCTGTAGCTCAGGGAGTAGGGTGCCAGCCCCATATGCTGGAGGTGGTGGGTTCAAACCCAGCCCTAGCCAAAACCAAAACTTTTAGTTGCCTTTTTCACTGTTAAAATACTCATATCAAGATAGGATTTACACATCATAGTAAGGTCATATCTTTTCTATTACCTATTTAATTGGAATGAATATTAGGTTTGTTTGTTTGTAGTTTTGGTAAGTAGAACAGAAAATGAGAAAAGTATTTCAAGTAGGTTTTTTTCTGGTGTGCTGATCACTTTTTTCTTCTTTTTGAGACAATTTGCTTGACACTTCTGTAATTTGAGTGATAGAGAAAAAAATGAATATATAATGTTGAAATGTTTAGTGGGGTAGAAAATCAGAAGAATTGATGCTTAGATCTAGCATTGTTGCAGGAAGACAAGGCCCAACAGAGAGAAAGAGCACCCAAACACCATGTTTATAAGAGGAAGGGCTTTATTTACTGGCCGGGAGCTTAATGGTGTAGAAGAATTCCAAGTGGCCACGTTCCCCCACTGGCTTGGTCTTTCCCTTTTTATTGACAGTCCAAAAGTTCCAACCCATAGGTACCCTTCACATTGGCCAGTTTGAATCAAGCAGGAGATGCTATTCCACCCCATATAGACTACAGGATTTCGCACAACTTGGAAATTTCCAAGTTCCAGGAAGTTAAGTTTACAGATTCCCAAGAGCTGAGTCACCATGGAGAGTACCCCTCAGGTGTATCCTTGTGCTCTCCCTGAGAAGACCTGTTCTAGACTCCACCCTTCTCAGGTATCCTCTCTCAGTATTTCTAGATTTTACTCTGATACCCTTTAGGATACACTGGAAAAGCATGGGTTGCGAGTACTCTAGTTAGTTGGATTTATGCTGAGTGGAAAGATTGTGCATTATGATCCTGACATGAGTTGAAGTGATTTAGGAGCATGTTTCTGGTGGCATGCTAGAAGGGTCTACCCTGAGTGTATCCTTTGCCATGTTTTTGTTTTTGTTTTGAAACAAATGTTACTATGTCACCCTTGGTAGAGTGCTGTGGCATCATAGCTCACAGCAACCTCAAACTCTTGGGCTTAAGTAATTAATTTTCTTGTTATAGTCCCAAGCAGCTGGGACTACAGGCACGTACCAAAACACCCAGGTATTTTTTCGTTGTAGCTGTTGTTTAGCAGGCTCAGGCCAGGTTTGAACCCACCAGCCCTACTGTATGTGGCCAGCTCCCTAGCTGCTGAGCTATAGGCACTGAGCCCTTTGCCATGTTTTTATCAATAGTTAATGGGACAAAACTGAAAGGATGGCACATATATGATAAAACCTGCAGTGACCTCAGAATGCAGAGGAATAAGAATAGTTTCATGTATGGTCAGCTATTATAACATACACTTTCTCCTGTAGGGCGAAAAGAAAACAGAAACATAAGTATAAGGTTGAGATTTGGGACTAAACTAGTAACACATGAAAGTTTTATTTTAAAGGTTTGTATAAATCAGGGGTCCTCAAACTTTTTAAACAGGGGACCAGTTCACTGTCCCTCAGACCATTGGAGGGCCGGACTATGGGCCCCCGGACAAGTCGGCTGCTAAGTAGGAAAGGCAGCGGTGGCAACAAAAACATCCAGCGGGCCAGATAAATATCCTCAGCAGGCCGTAGTTTGAGGACACCTGGTATAAATGATAGTTCTTCAGTTCATTCATGAAGCCATGTAACCTTTAATACCCAAACTAGACTCATATCAACACCCACAAAAAATAACTTTTATGAAACAGGCTCACATGGAAAGATAAATGAAAATTCTGAATTCAGTCTTAGAAAATCATTTTTTTCCCCTTGGATACAGAGTCTCACTATGTTGCCCTTGGTAGAGTGCTGTGGCATCACAGTTCACAGCAACCTCAAACTCTTAGGCTTAAGTGATTCTCTTTTCCTTCAGCCCCCCAAGTAGCTGAGATTACAGGCGCCTGCCACAATGCCCAGCTATTTTTTTGTTGCAATTTTCGTTGTTTAGCTTGCCCAGGCCAGGTTTCAACCTGCCAGCCTTGGTGTATGTGGCCGGTGCCCTAACCGCTGAGCTATGGGTGCCGAGCCCAGTCTTAGGAAATTATTTAATCATATATTATATAAAATGATGCCTACTAAAAACAAATCAAGTTTATCCTAGGGTGTGCTTTGATATTAGAAAATACGTTGACAAAATGATCTTGTGACAAGAACAACCCTAGTCATCTTAATGGATGCTTAAATGGCACTAAGAAATTAATTACCATTCTTGTTAGAAATTCTTTGAAATGTCATAGTTAACATAATGGTTTGAAGGGTTCTTAAGCTGATTTTCTCCTAGCATTAATAAAAGAAGTGTAGTATCCAGGATATAGCCCATGTTAGTTTTGTTTCATTTTAGGCATATGATTTTCAGAGTAGTTTAGTCCCTGCTGGTTATCAAGAAGGCTTATTAATAAATGCTTGCAGCCAGAGCATAGAAATAGGAAGGTAAATAGTGGTACCCAGAGTGTGATGGACAAGTGAATCTAAGGATTAAAGCTGTTAAGCTAGAAGAAAAAAATATGTGATAGCTACCTTGTAGTTAAAAGGAACCCATTGACCAGTTGGATTGAATATATTCTTTGTTATAGCATTCATCAGATGTAGGTCCAGTGGAGGAAAGACAGGTGGAAAAACTTTCTTTTGAAACTTTTTAACAATAAGAAAGATAATGTTTTATGCAAAAATTACTTGTCATGGTAGAGGATCATGCTATGGTTATACCATCGCTCTGATCTCTTCCTGCTTTCAAGCATCTGTGGTTTTATTTCTGGTTGTCTTTTCCATACCCTCTCTTGCGTCTCAGCATCTGGAAGTTTTTGTTTTTCTGTGCTGTGTAAGTTCATTGTATGACTTCTCAGTTAATAGTAGTAAGCAAATAAGAAACAATAGAGACTGACAGCTCAGTGAAACCTGTATTCACTTATAATGCAGAAATTTTGTGGGCAGCTATTTTTTTTAAAAGTATGTTTTAATAAATACTATTTCTTGTAAACAACTTTATAAAGCACCAAGAAGTTAAAAAATATTTCACCTGAAGAGAATGGCTGTTAACATTTTGATGGTATTGCTAGCACCTTTCCTTGTATGCCAGTTTGAATCGTCAAATGCAGTCTTATAATACCTGTCAGAACAAACTGTATGTTAATCTAAGACATTCAGAAAATCTTTTATGTCTTTCTGTATTAAAGGATAATTTTACATGTTATGTTCCTGCCCTACTCCTTGGGAAATTTAATGTTTGTTTTGCCATTAATGAGGACGTATTCTAAGGACAAGAAACAGAATAAGGATAAATATGCATCTTTTTTATACCTTTATGATCATAAAGTAGGAGCAAACAGTGAACTTTAGGTTTATGATTAAAAATTGTCAGTCTATTTTCAGACATCTAAGTGTGAGTCAAATATAAATTCCATGTAGTTTTACCTGTTATACAATCTAGAATACTAATATTTGCTACAGCAGCATTCTAGCAATTCACTTTTTGTGCTGATATTATGAATAGTTTTAAAAATTTAAAATATATATATACACTTGCATAATGTATACATATGCCTATGGAGGTATGTGCCAATCCTATGAAGAAGCAGTAACAAATATTAAAAGTCTTAAAAAATGTATCACTTTATAGCATCACATTTTTACACCCATAATTCCGTCATACATAGCCATTTACATTTCTCCATGGAATCTGTTATTCATATCGGTAAATACATTTATTTTTGCATAAACTTCAGAATAATTTTGTTTCTTTTTCTTTACAGCCATTCTATATAAAGTCGAATTTTTATTAATGGTTGTAAAGTTCAGGTAATAGGAATTAACCAACACTGACTAGTTTAGGTTTTCATATATTTTCTGAGGTATTAGATGTCGATTTACTAATTTGTACCCCCATTGGATTTTGGCATTTTTACAGGTTTCAATATTCACCATTTTTATATTGCAGAATCAAGGAATTATTTAATGATTTCAAGTCTCATGTTGCTATGCAAACAGGACATAAGCAGTGATAACAAGTGTGTGGGGATGTTTCCTGACCCCTCTGTGGTTGTAAGTCAGGGAGGTAGGGAAGGAAAAGGAGTTTGGTTATTGTTGCCTCTACATCTATTTCAAGTTGAAGGGTCTGTTCATAGTTAAGACAAAAGAAAATCTTCAGTGTGAAATATCAAAGGAAGAGAAGGGGGTGCACCACAAAGACAGGAACTGTCTTTTTCTTGTATCTGAAGTTCTTTTAGTTTCTTTTCATAGCAGAGAAAAAGAGATAGGTTAAATGAACTTTTTAAGTAAAAACTTTCTAAATTAAATGAAACCTTATGTATTTTTTGGTCTCAAACTCTTGCCTATCAACATATAAAAAATCAAATTAAGATAATAATATTGTGAGGCAGCCAGAATGATAAGTCACTCTTTTAGCCCCTTGCCCAGCACTTAAACATACTCAGTCTCCTCCTGAACCCCTGTGTTATATGCACTCTTTGTGTGGGAGGTAGGCCCATTTGTCATTTAAAACATGTACTAGTAATTCTCCTTTCTTTTTTTTTTTTTTTTTTTTTTTTTTTGAGACGGAGCCTCAAGCTATCCCCCTGGGTAGAGTGCCATGGCATCACAGCTCATAGCAACCTCCAACTCCTGGGCTCAAGCAAGTCTCCTGCCTCAGCCTCCCAAGTAGCTGG
>CAUYQV010020946.1:0-14342 GCA_963574575.1 Galagoides demidoff | reverse complement strand
GTTGGGGTAGCTGGCGCGAGTTTGGGGGAAGCAGGATGTGGGGAGGGGCGCCTGCAAGCACCCAGGAGGTAGTCAGTCAGCCAGTGCTCGGAAAATCCCTGCCTGAAAAGTCTCCCAGCAGGTGGTCTGTTTCATGAGGTGGGAGTCTACCCTGGCCTCGGGGGTCCCTTCACCCTTTCCTTTCTCTATCCTTGAAGCCTCAAATATCAAAACGTCCCTGTCTTAAGAAGAATCCAGATGTCTGTTTTCACAAGTCATGACTTCTAACAAACGAATTCTGTGCCAGTGGTAATTATTAGGAGGTGAGACACTTCTATGTGCTCCTGATTAGTTTCTGATTTTTTGGCAGCACTGTCTCCAACTTTAGTAATTTCTATAACTAATAAGACTGCATATTGTTCGATAGGAGATATAGTCACCAAATTCTGAGGAATCATTCACAGTATCCTTCACATCAAAAAGCCAACAAAGCAGTATAAAACTCTCATTCTCGGTCTCAGGTTTAAAGAACCAAGTTTGTATACCATAATTTATCATACCTGTTATGTGACTCTGTGTGATTAATTTCTTACTCAACATCTCCAAGCAGGAATCAAATCTAATGAGAGCTATAACAAGGTGTGGCTATCATGTTCGTTATTTCTTTTTCCCTTTTTTGTATCTGTGGGAGAAATGTAGAATCTGTAAGAATAATGCTTATGGTCATTGGGACTAAGCATGTAAACTTTTAATGTTAAAGAACATTAGTTTATATAGCAGCAAGACTGCTTAGATTCAAACTCTAGTTCTATGTGATCTTGGTTAATTTTAACTTTGCCTTACCTCAGTTGCCCATATGTAATGTAGAAATAATGAAAATAGCTATGTTGTAAGGTTAATATGAGTGAATTGCAGTGGCATGTGCCTGTAGTCCCACTTACTTGAGAGGCTCTGGTGGGAGAGTGCTTAAGTCCAGGAATTCCAGGTTGACATGTACTGTGATCACACTTGTTAATAGCCATTGAACTCCAGCCTGGCAAACATAACAAGAGTTGCCTCTTAAAACAAAACAAAACAAAAAATAATTGATATGGAGATAAAATTTCTTAACGTATAACATTGTTATAATTGTCTGGATTCAGTGGCAACAAATGTGTAATCAATTAAAAATGTTGCTAGAAGAGAAATTACCTCTTTGTGCCATATATGTTTCACTCCTATTATAGACAAAGGGAAAATTTAAGCTTAAGGAGTGTACTTCTTGGGTGAATAGTTTAGCTGTGACCACCATAATCATCAGACAATTTGAAGATAATTGAAATAGCTACGGTTAGTTGAAGACCCTACTCCAACTTTGTAAGCAGCAAAGAAGAGAAAGGCAATGACCCAATTATTTTAAAGATGTGGAGAATAACCAAAGGGGAGAAAAATCTATAACCTACAACCTAAACTACAATTTAAAATACATAATAGACACTTGAGCAGACTTTAAAATCACCAGTAAACCATGAGAAAGGAAGAGCACTGATGCTTAGAATTCCAGGGACAATGGTGCTTGAAATTTAGAGCTACAAACTCATATAATTGTCACCTAAACATTTACCTGTTCTTAGGTTTGTGTAATATGAAGATAATTTTGTGTGCCGTTTAATATCTACTGGTAAACTGAGAATAATCTGAGTCCAGTTTAGAACAATGCCTCTGATTCACCTTGTGAATGCAGACTGTTTCTAGCTGGAGTCCTTCCCAGAAATATGATTTTTTATTTTGCTTTCGGATGCATTTGCCATCAGAGCAACTTGAACTTTCTGAGTTCTTGACACTACTGATGAAACAGTAACACCCACTTTTGTTTCCTTCAGGCTGGATTTTGACATAATGAATAAGTGCTTCTGTTCTCCTAGCTGGTGGCCTTCATTGACATCTACATCTATTAAAGTCAACCAATGCAAATTTTTCTTTCATTAGCTACTCATTTCTCCCCACTTAGCCTCATTTCTGGGTCCGAATATTTGTCCATCAGTGGTGTAGGAATTTGTTGACTCCTCAGGGGCCCAAAGACTGCTATTAACATTTAGCTTTATTCATTCATTGGCTCACATAAGCACATCCCTACACAGTATTGAACATGCGTATAAGAGAAGGTCTTTCTTGCTTGTCAGGCATTCAAATGCATTATTTACATAATGCTGGGTGATTTGCCTATGCTCTTTGTGGCTCATTTGCTTTATTTACAAAATATCATATGTGGTGAAATGCATGACATTTAAAACAATTTGAAACTTTTTTGAAGAAAATAGTTAAATTTAAAGCCTAAGTAATCCTCTTTCTTGTTCAGTACTATGCATAAATACATTGGAAGACATTTCTAGCACAGATCTTAGTTCATGGAAAAGAAAATAATTAGTAAAGCGATATGATTTAGTTGAAAATATCCGGAGCAGAACAACAGCTTATAAACCTCATATATCTTTATATAATCCTTATTTTTTTTCACAGTAGCCACATGATCTTAGACAAGTCATATAACCTGTCAATCAGGAAAAATAATGCCTGCCCTTTCTACATTTCAGATTTTTTGCCTTTAAGGAAGTGTAAATGAAAAAAAAAGAAAAAGAAAAAGAAAATGCTAATTAATCCTGTAAAACTCTTCTTCCCCCCATAGAAATAGTTTAATTAAATGTATTTGATATAATTTTATAATCAGAATAACAATTAAATAATTTAATTTTTTGAGTTCTAAACTTACTAGGATAAACACTCTATCACTTTGGACTATATCATTACTTTCAGTGCATACACATGGATGTTACTGACAAAACATACTCTCAACGATACTTCCAACAAAGAAAAGCCTGGGACCAAATAGTTTCACTGATGAATTCTATCAAACCTTTAAAGACAAATTAATATCAATAATTCTCAAACTCTTCCAGAAAATTAAAGGGAAAGTAAAACTCATTTTATGAAGCCAGTATTACCTTAATACAAAAACCTGACAATAACAATGCAAGGAAAGAAAACTACAGGCCTGATGAACATAGATAAAAATCCTCTAGACAATACCAGCAGATTAAATTCAATAGCACATTAAAAAGATCATACACCATAATCATGCATAATCATGTGGGATTTATCCCTGTGATGCATGAATGGGTCAACGTATGCAAATGAATTGTTATGTATCACATTAACACAATGAAGGATAAAAACCACATGATCAGCTCAATAGATTCAGAAAAAGCATTTAATAGAATTCAACATCCTTTCATGATAAAAATGCAATAAACTGAGAATAGAGAGAAAGTACCTCAATGTAATAAAGGCCATATATAAAAAGTTCACAGATAGCATCATCATCCTTATCAGTGAAAAACAAAAGTTTTCCACTAAGATTATGAACAAGACAAGTATGCCCACTCTTACTGCTTCTGAAAGTAGTACAATAAATCCTAGCCAGAGCAGATAGGCAAGATAAATAAAAGACAAACAAATCAAAAAGAGTGTAGTAAAAACTGACCCTATTACAAATAATATGATTTTTTATATAGAAAATCCTAAAGATTCCACAAAAAACTTAGAACTAAGGTTGCAGGATATGAAGCCAACATGCAAACATCAGTTGTGTTTCTATACATTAATAGTGAACTATCTGAAAAAGAAATTAGGAAAACAATCTCATTTACAAAAGAACCACCAAAGTAAAATACTTGGGAATAAACTTCGTTAAGGAAGTGAAGGACTCAGCTCGGCACCAGTGGCTCAATCGGCTAAGGTGCCAGCCACGTACACCTAAGGTGGCGGGTTCGATTCCCCAGCCCGGGCCCACCAAACAACAGTGATGGCTGCAACCAAAAAATGGCTGGGCGTTGTGGCAGGTGCCTTGGTCCCAGTTACTTGGGAGGCGGAGGCAGGAGACTCGCTTGAGCCCAGGAGTTGGAGGTTGCTATGAGCTGTGATGCCATGGCACTCTACCCAGGGGGATAGCTTGAGGCTCCATCTCAAAAAAAAAAAAAAGGAAGTGAAGGACTATCTGTACACTGAACATAATTAAACATTAATGAAATAAATTAAGGAAAGCATAAACAAAAATACCCCATGTTCATGGCCTAGAAGACTGTTGTTAAAATATCCGTACTATGATAATGATCTACCTATTCAATACAACCCCTATCAAACTCCCAAAGATTTTTTTTTACAGAAATAGAAAAACAATTCTAAAATTTATATAAATGCACCAAAGACTTTGAACAGCCAAAATAATCATGAAAAAGAAGAAAAAAACTGGAGGCATCACACTTCCTCATTTCAATATATATTGTAAAGCCGCAGTAATTAAAGGAGGATGGCACTGGCATAAAGGCAATAATATAGACCAATGGAACAAAATAAAATATATAAAATATATATTAATTATACATGTCAATGGATCCTCAATAAGGGTGTTAAAAATACACAATAAGGAAAAGATAGTTTCTTTAAAAAATGATGCTGAGAAAATTGGATATTGACAAGGAAAAGAATGAAATTGAACCCTCTCATCTTAAGCACAAAAATGAACTCAAGATTTATTAGAGACTTAAACATAAGACCTAAAAATTGTAAAACCCTTAGAAGAAAACGTAACAGAAAAAAATTATGACATCAGTTCAGGTAGGCAATGATTTCATTGATATGACATCAAAAGCTTAGGCAACAAACCAAAAATAGACAGGGAAAACTACATGAAAATAAAAAACTTTTGCACAGTGAAGTAAACAATAGAGCAAAAAGATAATAAGTGAAAAAGAAGAAAATATATGCAAATCATATATCTGATATATATCAGAAATATATAAGGAACTTCTATAACTTCATAGCCAAAATCTAGTTACCTGATTATAATACAGGCTAAAGACATAAATAGACATTTCTCCTGTGAAGATATATGAATGACCAATAGGTACATGAGGAGATGTTATTAATCATCAGGAAAATGCAAATCAAAACCACAACATGATATCATCCACACTTGTTAGGATGGCTATTAAAGGCTGAGTATCCATCATCTGAAATGCTTGTGACTACAAGTGTTTTGGATTTTAAATATTTTTGGATTTAGGAATATTTGCATATATATAATGAGATGGGTTGAGGATAGACTCCAAATCTAAACACAAAATTCATTTATGTATCACATATAGCTTATACACACAGACTAAAGGTAGTTTTAGACAATATTTTTAGTACTTTTATGCATGAGGTAGTTTTGATCACATTTGAACTGCAACCCATCATATGAAGTCAGGTGCAAAATTTTCTGAAAAAAAAAAAAATCTGTGGTTAGAAGAGGGGAACAAGATAACCAAATAGAAGTCTCCAGCAATTGTGCCTCTGCATAAGCACTAAATCATACTACCTGATTTTAACATTATATGAAGGAAAGAAGGACTGAAGAGAGTAGAAAAGATAATATTGAACTGCCTACATCACTCCTCTTCTATCCTTTGGCAGTGATACACCAGCCCCAGTGGAAAGAAAACTTGCGTGCCTAGGAGAGGGAGAGGGAAGTCACTGTGGGACTATACATTACATTGAAACTGAGGGGTACCCTGTTTACAGAAGAACACAGCACAGAGTAGAATTCTTCCAGTGCTTAAAAGGAGCATTTAGCCCGGCCTGGCTGGAGAGAAATCTCTTGCCCTGAAACCTGATTTCTGGATAATTTGTCTCACCACTAGTTTACAAAAAGTAGGCTAAGAATTGGATTAAGTTCTAAGGAAGTCAGGCTACAAAAGCTGCAGTCCTTGGGCAACTCTTGTGGCTGTGCTGGCTCAGAACCAGTGGACTTGGGGTGCACATGACCCAGTAAGACACCAGTGGTAGTGGCTAAGTCAGTGCCTGTTCACCTACCACCAACTACAGGCACTATGGCTGGAAGAGTCTTCTTGCACTTTGGATGAAAGACAAAAGTTCAGAAGACTTTGATTTACAATGTTTGTATTAGCTCGGCCACAGTAAAATAAAGTACCAGGCAGACTGCAGAAGGCCTTGCATCTAGGCCTTATTTCCTAGAAATATTCTATTCTGGGCCAGGAGGAAATATGCTGTCCTGGAGGGAAGGACCCAGTCCTAGAAAAATTCACCAACTACTGGCTAAAGAACCATTGGGCTTTGAATAAACATCAGAGGTAGCCAGTCAAAGTTCCCACAGGCTTTGGGTGAGACTAGGCTGGTTTTGAGAGTGACCTTGTGCTGGTGGCCACTAGGGAGTACCCCCATCACTCCTTTCCCCAGTTGTAGTTGCCCAGCACAGACGCTGGAACAAGAGACTGAGGACTTTGCCTGGTAATCCAGGGAATTTTCTCAAATCTTACCAAGTCCACCAAGGCAGTGCCACCAGGAGTCTGCAAGAATCACAGCATTATGGGGCTTGGGGCACCACCAGTACTGATATGGCTCAGGTGACTAAGACTTAGATCAGAACATTCAATTCCTGTTGAGTACCTGGAAAACCTTTTAAAGAAGGAAAGATTCAAACAAGCACAGATTGCAAAGATTAAAATAAATACTTAACTCTTAAATGCCCAGATATCAACAAACATCTACAAACATCAAAAACACACAAGAAAATATGATCTCACTAAACAAGGTACCAGTGACCACTCTTGGAGCAATAGAGATATGTAACCCTTCTTTCAAAGAATTCAAAATAGCTGTTCTAAAGAAGCTCAATGAACCTCAAGACAGGACAGAGGAGGCATTCAGAAGCCTATCAGAGAAATTTAGCAAAGAGATTAAAATAATAATTAAAAAATCCAGCAGAAATTCTGGAGCTTAAGAATTTGATTGACAAACTGAGAAATGTATCAGTATCTCTCAACAGCACAAGTGACCAAGCAGAATATAGAACTAATGAGCTTCAGATAAGATATTTGAAAATACATAGTCAGAAGAGAAAAAAGTAAACTTAAAAAAGAATGAAACACACATACAAGATCTAAAAAGTATCCTCCCAAGGGCAAATCTAAGTGTCCTTGGCCTTAAAGAGGAGGTATAGAATGAGATTGGGGCAGAAAGTTTATTCAAAGAAGTAATAAGAGACAACTTTCCAAACCTTGGAAAATACTCAGTTACAAGAAGGTCATAGAACACCAAACAGATTTCTCTCAAGTAAGGCTACTTCAAGGCACTTAATAAATAAGTACCCAAAAGTCATGGATAAAGAAAACTTCCTAAGGAAAGCAAGAAAAAAATTAATATATGAAGAAACTCCAGTACATCTGGCATTAGACTTCTTGGTGGAAACCTTGCAGCTTAGGATGGAGTGTCATGACATATTCAAAGTGCTGAAGGAGAAAAACCTTAACCCTACAATATTATATCCTGAAAAAATATTTTGAAAAATATAAAGGAGAAATAAAGTCTTTCCTAGAAAAACAAAAGCCAAGGGATTTTACCAACACAAGACCTGACCTAACAAAAAATATTAAAAGGAGTTCTTCAATCTGAAAGAAAAGGACGTTAGTGAACAGTGAAAAATCATCTGAAGATAAAAGATACAAGTACACAAATAACTGGTGATGGCAAGTACACAAATATAGAAAACTCTCTTGCTGTAACGGCTGTGTATAAACCACTTACACCTTGAATAAGGAGACTAACAGACAAACATATCAAAAATAACTGCAACAAGTTTTTGATAGTAGTACGAAAAGATATGGATAGAAAAAACAAAAATTTAAAAATCAGCAAAGGGTTAGGAGTTTAAAGGTTAGAATTTCTGTTAGGTTTCACCTTGTTTATTTATTTGTTAGCAGAGTTGTCACGCAAACCAGCACATTGTATCCCATAAATACATTATGATACATAGCTATGATTTAATTAAAAAATGTTTAGGCTCGGCGCCTGTGGCTCAATCGGCTAAGGCACCAGCCATGTACACCTAAGGTGGCAGGTTCGAATCCCCAGCCTGGGCCCACCAAACAACAATGATGGCTGCAACCAAAAAAAAAAAAAATGGCCGGGCGTTGTGGCGGGCACCTGTGGTCCCAGCTACTTGGGAGGCGGAGGCAGGTGACTCGCTTGAGCCCAGGAGTTGGAGGTTGCTGTGAGCTGTGATGCCATGGCACTCTACCCAGGGGGATAGCTTGAGGTTCTGTCTCAAAAAAAAATAAAATTAAATTAAAAATGTTTAAATATTAAAAAAATAAAGTAACTGGTTATAAAATCTTTTTAGCATGCCTCATGGTAATCTTAATTCAAAAGACATATTACAGATATAAAAATAAATTAAATTAAAACACACTATCAGAGACAATCACTTTTAACAAAAGAAGACAGACAAGAAGAAACAAAGGATCATAAAACAACCAGAAATTAAATAATAGGATAGCAGTAGTAAGTCCTTACCTATCAATAATAATATTGAATGTGAATGGATTAAACTCTCCAATCAAAAGACATAAAGTGGCTGATTGGATAAAAATACATGAGCCAATCATATGTCACCTGCAAGAAACACACTTTACCTATAAAGATACACACAGACTGAAAATAAGGGATGGAAAAAAGATATTTCATGAAAATAGAAACAAAGAATATAACAATTCCTAATATATATGCTCCCAACACTGGGACACTCAGATATATAAGATAAATATTATCAGAGATAAAGAATGAGAGAGACCCCAATACAAAAAAAAATTGTTGAAGACCCCAGCACTCCACTATTAGCACTGGAAAGATCATTTGGACAGAAAATCAACAAAGAAACTTTGCATTTAACCTGTAGTAAAGACCTAGTAGATTTTTATAGAATATTTGATCAAACAAGCTGAGCTTCTCCTCAGCTCATGGATCATTCTCAAAGATAGACCATATGTTAGGCCACAGAACAAGTCTTACAAAAGTCAAAAAGCTTGAAATCATATTAAGTATTGTCTTTGAGCACAATGGAATAAAACTTGAAATGAATAATAAGAGGAACACTGGAAAATATACAAACATGTAGAAATTAAACAATATGCTCACGATGACTAGTAGGTCAATGAAGAGATTAAAAAGGAAATTAAAAATTTTCTTAGGACAAATGGAAATGGAAATGCAACATATTAAAACCTAGGGAATACAGCCAAAGCACGAATAAGAGGAGAGTTCATAGGAAAAAAGTCTACTTCAGAAAAGCAGAAAAGTTTCAATTAAAGAAAATAATGGTGGATCTCAAATAACCAAATAGAAAAATAAGAGCAATATGAATCTAAAATTAGTTGGAGAAAAATAATAATAAATAGAGATCAATGAAATGGAAAGTTGACTTTTTGAAAAAATAAACAAAATAAATAAACTCAAGGATGAAAAAAAATCAACATTGCAAATAATACTGCAGAAAACCAAAGGATCATTAGAAACTACTATGAGCACTGTATACCAATAAACTGAAAAACCCAGAAAAAATGGACAAATATTCTTAAACCCACACAATCTACTAAGATTGAACCAGGAATGAATCGAAAACTTGAATAAGCCAATGACAAGTAATGATATAGAAGTCATAATAAAAATTCTCCCATCAAAGAAAAGTTGAGGACCTGATGTCTTCACTGCTGAATTCTACCAAGCATTCAGGGAAGAACTAATAGAAATCCTACTTAACCTGTTCCATAAAATTGAGAAGGAGGAATACTCCCAAACTCATTCTACAAGGACTGTATGCTACCAAAATCACACAAAGACATGACAAAAAAGAAAACCAATATCTCTGATGAACATAGATGCAAATATACTCTCCCAAATATTTAGGGAGTTGGTCAAGTATGGAGGTTTTACTATATTTTCTGTGTTTGGTTGACTGAACAAATAAGATACAGCATCACAGAGTGTCACTTGAAAAATGCATAATGGTTATTTTCAAATAAACTTTTATTACCATATGTAAAAAAACCCAAAATACTAACAAACTGAATTCAACAACACATTAAAAACATTATTCATCATGATCAAATGGGATTCATGTCAGAGATGCAAGAATATTTCAACATAAGCAAATCAGTCAAGGTGATGCTTCATATCAACATAACAAAGGACGAAAATTACATGATTGTTTCAATTGATACTGGAAAAGCTTTCAATAAAATTCAACATTTTTCTTGGTTAAAACTAAATAAAAAAATGAATATAAGAGGAACTTACCTCAACATAATAAAAACCATATATCCCAGGCACACAACAAGTAGCATACTGAATGGGGAAAAACTGACAATTTTTTCACTAAGATCTAGAATAAGACAAAGATGCCCACTTTTACCACTGTTATTCAACAAAATATTAGGAGGTCTAGATAGAGAAATCAGGCAAAAGAAAAAAATAAAGGACATCCATATTGGAAAGGGAGTGGTCAAATTATCCTTGTTTGCAGATAATCTGATCTTTTTCCTAGAAGAACCTAAAGGCTCCACCAAAAAACTATTATAACTGATAAGCAAAGTCAGTAAAATTGCAGAACACAAAAATCAATAAACATAGATCACTAGCATTTCTATATGCCTACAGTAAACAATTAAAAAAAAAGAAAGCAGCCCCACTTAAAATAGCTACAAATAAAATAAAGTACTTTGAGAATAAACTTAACCAAAGAAGTGAAAGATCTGTATTTTGAAAACTATAAAACACTGATGAAAGAAATTGAAGAGGCCATGACAAATGGAAAGATATTCCATTCTCATGGATTGGAATAAGCAATATTATTAAAATGTCCATACTATCTAAAGCAATCTACATATTCAATGCAACCCCCATGAAAATAATGATGGCAGCCTTTGCAGAAATAGGAAAAAAAATGTGTAAAATTTATGGAACCACAGAAAAGCCAGAACAGCCAAAGCCATCTTGAGCAAAATACACAAAACTTGAGGAATCACATTATCTGAGTTCACATTATACTATAGAGACATAGTAACCAAAACATTATGGTGTTGGCATAAAGCCAGACATGAAGATCAGCAGAATAGAATAGAGAACCCACAAATAAATCCAAACATCTGTAGCGAACTTATCTGCAACAAAGTTGCCAAGAACAGGTAATGAAGAATGGACAATCTCTTTAATAAATGGTGCTGGAAAAAACTGTATATCTATAAGCACAAGAATGAAACCAGACACTTCTCTCTTGTCATAAACAAAAATCAAGTCAAAATGGACTAAAAAAATTAAATGTAAGACCTGAAACTATGACATTTCTAAAAGAAAACATTGAAGAAATGCTTCAGGACATTGATGTGGCAAGGACTTCTTGAGTAACATCCCAGGCAGCACCTGTGGCTCAGTGAGTGAGCCATATACCAAGGGTGGGCAGGTTCAATCCTGGCCCTGGCCAAATTGTAACAGAAAGAGAGAGAGAGAGAGAGAGAAATATCCCCAAAGCACAGGTAACCAAAGCAAAGTTGGACAAATGGAATCACATCAAGCTAAAAAGTTCTGCACAGCAAAGGAAAACAATCAAAAAAGAAAAGACACAATCCACAGAATGGGAGAAGATATTTGCAAACTACCCATCTGATTATACATTAATAATGAAATGTATGAGGAGATCCATCACCTCAATAGAAAAATAAAATAAAGTAATCCAATTAAAAATGAGCAAAAGACCTGACTAGACATTTCTCAAAAAAAGTCATACAAAGGCCAACAGGTATATGAAGAAAAGTACTCAACATCATTAGTCATCAGAGAAACACAAATCAAAACTACAGGGAGATATCATCTTGCCCCAGTTAAAAGACAAATAATAACTAATGCTGGCAAGAGTGTAAATAAAGGGGAACACTTCTAAGCTGTTGGTGCGAATGTAAACTAATATAACCACTATGAAAAACAATATAAAAGTTCTTCAAAAAACTAAAACTAGAACTGCTACATGACCCAGTAATCCCACTGCTGGGTATTTATCCACATGAGAAGAATTCAGTATATCTTAAAGCTATCCACAATCCCATGTTTACTATAACACTATTCATATTTGCCAACATTTGAAATCAACCTATTTGTCCATCAATGAATGAATAGATAAAGAAATAGTGATGGGGTGCCATTTTTGGCTCAAGGAGTAGGGCACCAGCCCCATATACTGGAGGTGGCAGGTTCAAACCCAGCCCAGACAAAAACTGCCACACACACACACATGCACACACACACACAAAAAAAAAAAAGAAAAGAAAAGAAAAGAAAAAAGAAAGAAAGAAAAAGAAAAAGAAATAGTGATGTGTATACATAATGTTATATCATGCAACCACAAAAAGTTTTAGGGGGATGGGCAAGATGGCCAACTGGAGCCAGCTTTCAACAGAAGCTCCCATTAAGAGGGCAAGATAATGACCAGAAAGTATCCAGTGAAGCTTAAGATTGGGAGCTGAGCTGAGAGAGAAGAGTGATAACTGCATATCACCTCTGCTAAGGCAAGCTGTGACTCCAGGAAGGCAAATTTCAGATACAAAACTCTTCCCAAAGAGAAAAAGTGTCTGTCCCCTCCCCCAAGAGAGTTTTTTTTTCTCACTGGGGGTTTTCTACAAGCAAACAGTGAACTGAGGACCCCTGTCTCACCCTATGGGAGAGAGTGGCTGGAAGCAGGGACTACTCTGGAGGGACCCTGCTGTGACCCTAAGCACTCTCTTGCCAGGCAAGAAAGCTGAACTGGCATTTTCCCTGCCATTTTGAACTTCCAGTCTACCCTTTCCCCCTTGCCTGAGGAGAGTCTAGAAGCCTATCCCCTATAGAGAGTTTCCCAGCTTCCACAGTGGTGAAAGCTTTAAAAATGTCCCCTGGCCTTTTGAAAAACTTGACACCCAAAATACTACCAGGCTTATCAGTACTCTGAATTAATGTGAATGGCTTAAATTGCCCTCTAAAGAGGCATAGGATGGCTGAGAGGATACAAAAACTCAGGTCAGATATCTGCTATATATTAGAATCTCATCTTACCATAAAAGATAAATATAGATTCAGGGTGAGGGGATGGACATCTATAATTCAGGCACATGGAAATCAGAAAAAAGCAGGTGTTACAATTTTATTTGCAGATACAATAGGATTTAAACCAATAAAGTAAGGAAAGAAGGATGATCACTTCATTTTTGTCAAGGGAAACACTCAACGGGATGAGATTCCAATTATTAATATTTATGCACACATCCAGAATGCTCCTCAATTAATAAGAGACCCTAAGAGACAGGAACAACTTGATAACCTATAGCACCATCATAGTTGAGGATTTTAACACCACATTGGCAGTGTTGGATAAATCCTCCAATAAGAAGCTAAGTGAAGAAATTTTAATTTAAACTTAACCATTAAACAATTAGATTTAGTAGATATCTACAGAACATTTCAGCCTAACAAAACTGAATACACATTTGTCTCATCAGCCCATGGAATATACTCCAAAATTGATCACATTTTAGGCCACAAGCCTAACCTCAGCAAATTTAAAGAATAGAAATTATTCCTTGTATCTTCTCAGACCATCATGGAATAAAAGTTGAACTCAGTAACAACAGTAATCTGCATACTTGTATAAAAACATGGACACTAAATAACCTCATACTGAATGATAGCTGGGTCATAGATGAGATTAAGAAGGAAATTCCCAAAGTTTTGGAATAAAATGATAATGAAGACATAAATAACCAGAACCTCTGGGATACTGCAAAGGCAGTCCTAAGAGGGAAATTTATAGCACTGCAACCTTCCTCAAGAAAATGGAAAACGAGGAAGTCAACAACTTAATGGGACATCTCAAGTTACTGGAAAAGGAAGAACATTCCAAACCCATACCCAGCAAAAGAAAACAAATAACCAAAATTAGAGCAGAATTAAATGAAATAGAAAACAAAAGAATTATACAACAGATCAGTCAATCAAAAAGTTGGTTTTTTGAAAAGGTCAATAAAATAGATAAACCTTTGGCTAACCTAACCAGAAATAAAAGAGTAAAATCCCTAATTTTATCAATCAGAAACTATAAAGGCCAAATAACAATAGATCCCTCAGAAATTAAAAAAAAAAATCCTTAATGAATACTACAAAAACTCTATTCTCAGAAATACGAAAATTTGAAGGAAATAGACCAATACTCAGAAATATACCACCTTCCTAGGCTTAGCCAGAATGAAGCAGAAATGTTAAACAGGCCTATATCAAGTTCTGAAATAGTATCAAGTATACAAAATCTCCCCAAAAAGAAAAGTCCGGGACCAGATGGCTTCACATCAGAATTCTACCAAACCTTTAAAGAGGAACTAGCACCTATATTTACTTAACCTTTTCCAAAATATAGAAAAAGAAGGAATACTTCCCAACACATTCTATGAAGCAAATATCATTCTGATCCC
>CAUYQV010020944.1:0-23960 GCA_963574575.1 Galagoides demidoff | reverse complement strand
TCTGTGGTCTTTTTTCTCATTTCCTTGGTTACTGAGGTGAGGGGTCACCTTTCACCCCTTGCTCACACTCAGTCTTCACTGAGATAGCCCCAAGGGAGATTTTATTAAATCTAGATTTTATTTCTAGATGTATCCTTTGTTAGGAAGTCTTAACCTAAATTTCCTAATAATTCCTTATTAAAAACAATAAATTGAATAGCAGTAATAATAATGATCAAATTCTTTCTATGTAACAGACATAATTCAGTTTTTTTAAACCAGTATTTTGTCATTATTTAGTCCTCATAATTATTATTATTTTTTTTTTTGAGACGGAGCCTCAAGCTGTCCCCCTGGGTAGAGTGCTGTAGCATCACAGTTTACAGCAACCTCCAACTCCTGGGCTCAAGCAAGTCTCCTGCCTCCACCTCCCAAGTAACTGGGACAACAGGTGCCTGCCACAACACCTGGCTATTTTTTTTGGTTGCAGCCATCATTGTTGTTTGGTGGGCCAGGGCTGGATTCGAACCCACCACCTTAGGTGTATGTGGCTGGCACCTTAGCCACTTGAGCCACAGGCACTGAGCCAAGTCCTCATAATTATTGTTTTAGGAATTGCTACCCTTATGAAATGGCTGAGGAACTAAAGTTAAAGGAATGTAACACTGGAATAACTGAGATCTGGACAATTAGCATTATGGAGAATACCATCTTCACACAAACAACATAAGCCTACATTCAACAGCCTGCATTTATATGGATCTGAAAGGGATATTCTTAGTTCTGCCCCAAACTATACCCTGCACTCCTCAATACTATGATATGCTTATTGATTTTACTTTTACATTATCATTATTATTTTTTGAGACGGGGTCTCACTTCGCTGCTCTCAGTAGAGTGCCATGGTGTCATAGCTCACAGCAACCTTAAACTCTTGGGCTCAAGAGATCCTCTTGCCTCAGCCTCCCAAGTAGCTGGGACTATAAGCACCTGCTACAATATTCAGCTATTTTAGAGATGGGGGGGTCTCTCTTTTTATATGAGATTGTCTTGGGTCTTAATGAAATTTAGTGCAAATGCACACTGAATACCAAAAGATGTTCTCTGAGAACCAACCTGATGAAAAGGGCTAAGGTTGGTCTCAAATTTCTGAGCTAAAGCAATCCACCAGCCTCAGCTTCCCAGAGTGCTAGGATTATTTTCTTATTTTGATATTTTTTCCTACATTTATAGTAATGCAAATATAGTCTAGCAAGTTGGGAGGGGGGAGGAAGGGTGATTGGTGGGAAGAGAGAGCAATTGGCAAGATCTCCCCTAATGTGTATGCCCTGGGTGAAGGGCTCCACTACAGCTTGAACTTTACCTTAGAATTGAAAACAACATAGCCTAAACATTTGTGCCCTCATATTAATTTGAAATAAAAAATAAAAACAAAAAAAATTATGATAACATGCAGAACTTAACAGGGTATAAAATAACATAGGAGAGGATTATAATTTCCTTCCCTCATCTTGCAGGAATTATACAAGGCAGGTGAAATTAAGGTCATTTACTTTCTTAAGTAGTAAGTAAAAATGATCAGTACTATTCTAACATGCTTCCACTCAAAGCATCTATCATCTAATCTTACTCAAAGAAGTAAGATTAGAATTCATGTAAAAAAAGGTTTCTTAGCTCTGCGATTTTCCAGATTTTCTTTCTTTCTTTTGAGACAGGGTCTTGCTCTGTCACCCTGGCTGGAGGGCTGTGGCATCTTCATACCTCACAGCACCTTCAACCTCCTGTACTCAAGCGATCCTCTGGCCTCAGCCTCCTGAGTAGCTGGGACTACAGGTTCCTACCATAATGCCTGGTCAAAATTTTTCTTTTTTTTGTAGAGACAGGTTCACGCTTTGGCTTAGGCTGGTCTCAGCCTCCTGACCTTGGCCTCCTATAGTTCTGAAATTACAGGTGTGAGTTGCTGTACTCATCCTCTAGATTTTCTTTTTATATGAAATTGTCTTGGGTCTTAATGAAATTTAGTGCAAATGCACAGTGAATACCAAAAGAAGTTCTCTGAGAACCAACCTGATGAAAAGGACATTATTAAAAGAGCTGTAAGTGTGCCACTGAAATTAAAGTTCCAGATTATGAAATTTTATCACTTTTAAAAGCCAAATTAATTATTTATATTTTAATAATTTTTTGAAGGAAACCTAACAGAAATGGGCTATTTTTCTGCTTTTTGTACTAAGCACACTATATATTTTATTCATTTTTTTGATGACTAGGTCTCGGGTTACCATTATGAATAATTTTTGGTTTATATGCTAATACAGAGTTTCCCTCGGAGGCTACGGAGGTATGTAGGTCTGTTTGATTAATTACCTTAGATTTTTAAAATAAGTTCTGGAGATTCTCTTGCCTGTATTGTATCTTTCTTACTCCAGTCTAATCCATTTGACAATGCCCTTTTTCTTGATCCTTTTAATCTATAGTTTTTGTTCTATAACCCCTATTTCCGCATCAATCATGCAAACTTTCAGGATAAGCAGATTAAATTGTGTATTAAATTATAATTCAGTAGCCCTTTCCCCAAGAACTTTAGCTCCATACTTCTCCTGAAAACATAACAAATGACTTAAATGTTTATTTAAAATATATTTTGAGTGCCAGAACCATATTTTTTTGTCTCTAAGATGTTGATTTTTGTACAGGTCACTATTTTAGGGGTTACTGGGAAAGAAAAAAAATTTTGTTTGTTATAAGATGCGGCCCCAATTTAGAGATATTAAAACATGGAAAAATATAAGTCTTGTGTGAGCTGAAATATGTTAGGTGTGTGAGATAACGTTCTGGAGAATGGAGGTTACACCAGTGATCAAAGCAGGCTGTGTCCCTCCCCTGGTGGAGCTCACCGTTGTAATGGCAGAGGCCAGCGATGATGTCGGGAGATAATCAGTGCTTTGAAGGAGAAACAAAGACAGGCGAGGGGAAAGGAGGGGTGTTCTCTTCTCTTAGAGCAGTCAGGAAGTCAGGGAAGGCATCTCTGGTAAGGGGATATTTGAGCCGAGACCAGAAGGAAGAGATGGAGTGAACCATGGAAGGTGGGAGAAGGTAACTCCAGGGGGCCCTGAGCATGGAGGTGCTGAGATGGACAGAAACATGTTTGAGGTGTTGGGGGAATAGCAAATAGGTCAGCCTTGTTCCAGAGGAAGAAATGAGTGGGAGATGACATCACAGGGTGATGAGCTCCAAATTAGGTCAGGGTGTGGAGACCCGGTGAGAACTTTAGATTTCACTCTGTGATGGACAGGCAAGCTGTGCAAAGGTTCAGAGCAGAGATGTGACATGATCTGATTATATTTTAACAGACACATCGTGACTGCTGTGCGGAAAAAGACTCAGGAGCAAGGGGGTGGAGACAGGAAGGTCTGTTAGGAGACAATTGCAATTACCCAGATAGGAAGTGATGGAAGCCCAGACCCGGCAGCAGTGACGGAGGTGGTGGGAAGTGGTTAGATTCAGGGTAGAGTTTCAAGGTCAGTCTTGCAGAATTTGTTGACAGATTTGATAATGGAGTTTGAGTGACAGAGGAGAGTCAAAGGTAACTCCAAGGTTTGGGGCCCCAGAAGCACTGGAGTTGAGATTTATTGAAATTGGGGAAAAGCAAAGGAGAAAGAACAGAGCAGAGTGGGAAGAAATGAAACTCTGGCTTTGTACAGGTCATGATTGGAACAGGCAGGGGGATACGTGAGCCTGGAGTTCAGGAGAGAGTGTGGGGAAGTAAGTCTAGGAGGCAGGAGAAAGCAATGCACAGAGGTGTCAATTTCTGTTCCTAGACTGAGGAAAGAACTAAGAATTGGATTCGTCTACACAGCATTTGTGAGGCAGAGCAGGTTGGAATGGGTCCAGGGAAGGAGAGGAGAAGTAATGGAAGCAGTCCTTTCAAGGGGTGTTGCTGTAAGGGGGGCAGAAAAATGGGATGACTGCTACTTCTTCACATACGTTTGAAACCTTTTCAATGGGTTTAAAAATCATCTGGCTGGAAGATAGCAACAAAATATTTTGGTTGCAGGGTACGTTAATTCACTGCTAGCACGTCTCAAAAGACTTTGTCAGGAAATGAAGTAAGCTCAAATATACTTTCTATTCGAACAAAAAACACATGTTCTTTAGAGTGTACATTGCTTTTTGAAAATTAGGGTAGCATTGAAGGTATGAGAAAAGATTTGCAAGTATAGGGTTTTAGAGCGTCGACTACTTGATACATGAGAAATCTCCACATTAGTCTAAGTGGGGGATGTTTGTGTTCATAGGTGCCTAACTGTTAGCAGGCGCTGGGGCTTCAGATAACCTTTGTATGTACTGATAGTTCAGACACTATCTGTCTGAAAGGGTAGCTGCGGATTCAATATGAACACAGAACAGCTACAAATAAAGGAAGATTCTAATGTGTAATTTGTGCCAGGCATTCGAAGAGTTGTTATACTTTTAGAGTGGGTAGCCATAACCTTTGAAAAATAAGTCTCTGAAAATGGAATAATTGTGCTCCAGTAACCTGCCATATCCACAAGGTAGAAATATGATCTGCTAATGTAGAAGGGGTTTTCTGGCTGGATACCCCCCAACACTGTGACCTCAAGGCAGGAAGACAACCTCACTCCCTCACGTCTCCTCAGACTCTGTGTATCTCTAAGGGGGTGTAGGGACAGGGTACCATGATTGCACCTCCCCAACTTCAGACTCTGTTGCCTAGGCAATTTGCCTTATCCCGGTCTGCCTCCCCCTGCCCGGCCTTTCATTCATTTGTTCTTTATTTTTCTGCCAGACTTGCCATGTATGTCTCAACTCTAATCCTGGGCTACATAAAAGTTATTTGCCTTTGAGGTTCCTCATCCCTCATGCAAATCAGTCGATAGGAAGAGAAACAGGGGCTGTGGCTCAATTCCACGCGTCAGATGGATTTAAATCTCATGTTTCCAGGCTAGCTGGGATCCTTTGGTGCCTGTACGGATTCTGGAGACGGGGAAATGCTCTGAGTATGAGTGCTGTGTGTTTTCTCCTCCTTACCTGGACTATTGTAGCTCCAGCCTTTGCAGAAGCAGAGAGAGAGAGAGAGAGAGAGAGAGAGAGAGAGAAATAGAGGTCACGTTCTCTAAGTCACCTTAAAAACCTATTTTAGGGGCTTAAATTGATAGTGAGTGTTTCTGACAGCTGGAAAAATAAGCACAATGTCTATCTCTATATGTGTGTGGGTGCATGGGTGTATATGTGTGTACATGTGTGTATGCATGTGTATCTGTGCGTCTGTATGTCCGTATATGTGTGTGTGTGTGTATGCATGTGTTTGTCTGCACACAGGTGTGTGTATGTGTGCATGAGTATGTATGTGTATGTGTCTTTGTATGTCTATATGTGTCTCTGTGTGTGTGTTTGTGCATGTGTGTGTATGTATGTGTGTATGTGTGTGCATGTGTGTTTATATGTGTCTATATGTGTGTGTATGTGTGTATGTTTGCATGTGTGTGTATATGTGTATGTGTGTATGCATATTTATGTCTGTGTATGTGTGTGTGTTTATATGTGTCTATATGTGTGTATATGTATGCGTATGCGTTTGTATGTGTGTATATGTGTATGTGTGTACGTGTGTTTATGTGTGTATGTATATGTGTATATGTGTATGTGTGCGTATGTGTGTGTGTGCACGTACACACGCATGACCACTTGCTGGTCTGGAAAAAGCTTTCAGTTCCTTTTTCCTTTATCCAGGGTAGGACATGCCTTGAAAATAGATCCCTTGACTGATTTTGCTCATGGAACCTGGAGAGTTCAGAAGGGTGGGGAAGGTGTTGGAGTTTCGTTTAGAATTGCTATTAAAAAGCCTTTGCCTACAGATGCTGCTGCTGCCGACAGGCACCGCTGGCAGCCAAGCGTTTGGTGAGTGTTTCTGTTCTTCTCAGCAGCAGGGGTGAGTCTGAGCCGAGATCCCCCCCCCCGCTACTCCCGGGGCCCCCATTTGTGAAATGGTTGGCTGCTTCGGGGAGGAAGGCAATGGCTGGAGAGCATTTTCTCCTTGCAGTGTTAGGAGCTCCTTGTGGACGCTGCTGCCAGAGGCAGGACGAAAACCTCGCAAATTACCCTTCATCTGGAGCAGCTCCTACAGAGAGGGGGTCAGATTAGAATCGGAGGCTGCGGCCGGCAGGTGCGCCCGGCGCTCGGCGGCCCCTCCAGCTGCTGGTCTCGGTCACAGGACAGCTGCTCGCAAACCAGCACACGCGGCCCAGGGAAGCTCTAAAACGTTACACTATAAAATATTAGAGAAAGCTGCGGATTTAGTTTTCTTTTGATTAGTTCTTTAGATCTCTACTTCAGTAGCTTTGCTGAAGGGCCGGAATCAAACCAGAGATATCCCCGGAGCCCGTTTAAGGACTCTACAGTGTTTACTTAATATTTTAAAGATAAAAACACTTTGGAACGCTGAGTACTCCAAAAGAACAAAACCTATTTATGGACCCTGAGGGCATTTCACCTTTAAGACAGCCAGGCTGTCAGGAAACCGAAGGAGTCTTTCATTTTTATAGCACAAGATAAATTCTGGGCTAACTCAGCTTCCGTGGGTATCTTTTAACTCTTTCTGCTTTACTGCTTGTAGTTGATTGATTACCTTTGGAGAAAATTCTTCCTTTTCATTTGATAACTTCTAACACTTCTAATTTAGAATTTTTTTTAACACAAGAGGACAACCACATGTACTTTGCCACAATACAGGACTCGAAACAGAAACATGAGTTGCCACAGATTTCTTCCCGATTCAGAATCAGAAAACCTTGATCTCACGCTGGCTTTGGTTGTCTGGCGGTTATGTAACCAGGGAAAATCTTAGCTATGCCAATTACTAGCTGTACAATGGTGGGCAAGCTACTTAAGGTTACTTGCTAGAGCTTGTGTGTATGTGTGTTTTTTTATCTGTAACATAAGGAGAATTAATAATACCTACCTTTCTGGGCTCTTGTGAGAATTGAGAAACAAGGCAGATATCGCACCTAGCCCAAAGCTTCCCTCATTATACAATGATCAATCCATGTTAGATGCTGCTAGGACTGAAAAGCCATCATTTAGTTTTATTTTAACTCCATTTTCTTTACTTTTAAAGTTGGAAACAATAGTATATATCACGTAGAGATGTTGTAAGGTTTCCATGAATGTGACATATGAGTACTTTGTATACTAAATGGCTCATAAATGCACCATGCATTTGTAATCATAATGGATTTTCAGAGCTGGCTGAAGAGGATGGGTAAGTAAAAGAAAAGAAAAAAAATAGAGAAGATAGCAGGAAAGTTGGGAGCTAACTCGTGTAATGGTTTGTATGTTATTAGAAGCAGAAGAACAGAATTAAAACGTCTGCCCAAACCAAATCAAACCAAACCCCAAACCCAAATTAAAACCCCAACAAATAAGTAACAGCCCAGCCATACCAGTTGTTCCTCTCTGTCTTAAGGATACATTCAGAATGGTGTTCTTATTTGGGGAGCTTTTCGGGTTGGTGCTTCTGATTCTAATATTGTTTTTCTTTTTTTGATTAAATCATAGCAGCATACATTAATACTATCATGGGGTACGTGTACTGTTTCTGTATACAATTGAAATACTTTCATCCAACCGGTTAACATAGCCTTCATGTCTTTTTCTTAGTTATTATGTTAAGACATTTATATTCTACAAGTAGATTCACATGTACCCTTATAGGGTGAACCATAGGCGTGATCCCACCAATCACCCTCCTTCCACCCACCCTCCCCGTAAAACCTCTCAGTGACACCATGCCCATCAGTGGTTCTTCTTAGGCTCAACTAAATATTCAGACTCACAAGTGACTGTGTCCATTCCCAGTGCCTGTCTACATACAAGGACAGTGGCGAGCAGCCACAGCTTGCCCCAGCAGCAGGCCTTCCTCCTCGGGGGTCCTAGCCACAGACCAGCAGCTCAGCTACGGAAGTTGTCTGCTTAACAGCCTCGTCTGTGGTGTTTCTCACGGCGATTTCATAGGTGGATACGTCTTGCCACGTATGCTCACAGGGAAGCCCAAAGCTATGAAATCAGGTTTTACGGTTCATTTGTAGCCCTTCCTAGCCCAGATGCAATTTACCAAAGAGAGGTCATTTTTGTGATCAGCAGTGTCACCTTGGAGAATTTGTTGACATTCTATCTTTATCAAGTTACCAAGAGACTCTAGCAAACTAAAGGTTAAGTTCTTAGGTGTAAATTAGAGGAAAAGGTTTGAGTTTTTTTAAGAAAAATTAAGCACATATGATTTCCCTTTTCTCTTTGGACAAAGTGCAAGTTAGTTCAGTCATGCACAAGGACCCTTCACAACTGGCCTCTGGATGCCTCTCTAGCCTCATCTTGCCTCTTCCACCCCACCTGTACTCTTCAGTTCAGTCAAACCGAACCCTTTTTGGTTCCTCCAAAGGACCTATTATTTCCACCTGACTCTCAGGCCCACACATGCTTTTCCATCACTCATTTATTTAAAAAGTTCTGAGTTGTCTTCCATGAGCCAAGTACCGAGCAAAGCTCTAAGGAAACAGAGTGGGATAGCCAGCTTTGTGGTGTCTACAGATCCCTTCCTGAAAGCCTTCCCCTCTCCTGCTGTGGCCTGAGACCTCCATGTTTTGGGCATTCTCCGAGAAGCCCCCTCTCTTCCCCAGTTTAGGGCAGGTGCCCTGCCCTGTACTCCTGCCACAACACGAACCACCATCTTCTATGCCCAGGTTCATGCCAGGCACCCAGCAGATAATCAATAAACATTTGTTAAGCAAATAGATGACAGGGAATTCTGGAATTGCAATATACATATAGGACACAAATAATGACCTCCTAAAATTAAAATTTCCAGTCCAGTTATAAGCAATGAGGAAGATACTTTAGGAATAGACACCTACCCAAATCTATTAATATTGATAGAATTCTCTTTGTTTCCTAAAAATGTTTTTTATAAATATAAAAGTAGATCAATATTATAGAAAATTGAACAAATAAATTAAAAAGCGGGTGATCACTCTGAATCCTTCACGAGAATAAAAACAGTTAATACTGAATTATTCTCATTTATCTAAAACCTAAAGCCAGCATTAACCTTAACCTTAGCAATCAAAGGGATCTGTAAGGATTTCAAAAACTCTGAAATAAACCTGGGATTCTTATCCTTACTTGATGTCTTTTTTTTTTTTTTAAGTTTGGCCTGGCAACTAAGGAAAAGAAATGGTTTCCCATTAAGGCCATCATCTGTAGATGCATCTGTGAGGATAAACATTCTTTCCTGGAACTATTTTTTCCTTGAATTTATCATGTGTTCCAATATAAAGTAGGGCTAAGTCACACACTAGAATGTACCTTCAGCCAGTTTTCTAAAAGGTACCAAATACGCTCTTAAACATGATGATTTTTTATATTAGCTTTCTGTAAGATCAAAGGACATGGTATTGAGTCATAGCTCAGGAGCCACATCTTTGATTGTCTAAGATAATGTGGTCCAAGCCATTATTTTCTGATGATCTGAAACTACGGGGATACAATTTGGAACAGTGCAGGTAAATGGACAGTTAACGTGCCCATTTAGGTTTTTTTTTTTTCTCTCAAATATCAAATATCTTAAATGAGCTTTGGAGAGGTGCTGGACCACATTCAATTTGCAATCAGATTCCCTTAATAAGTTTTTACAGCACAGAAATTCTTTCTTGCTGATTAAAAAGAAAGCCATAATTTTATGAGGCAGGCACTGTCCGAAATTCTTGCCTAGGAAGGAAAGAACACCCACGAGCAGCCTGGGTGCTTCCAAAGAGCATCTTAGTCTTTTGGAAGGAGCAATGGATTTTTTTTATGCTGAGGGTACAGTCATGATTTCAGGAGACTGCCAAGCTTTGAAACTCTGTAGCAAAGGTTCAAACTGCTTCCCTGTAGGTTTATGTAGGTTTATTCTGTTTGACTTGCACAGTACTTTGCCAGAAAATACAAAACAAAACAAACACAAAACCAACTTAGTTGGCAACATCGAAAAACCAGACTATTTGACAAAATAGTCCGAATTTCTGACTTTTCATGAACAACAAGAAGTGAGGCGACCCTCAATTGCCATTTTCATTCAAGAATAGTGGGCTGGAGCTGAGTAGCAGTTGTTACAATAACTTTTTTTTTTTTTGAATATGTGCTCTCCAGCTTATCTCTGTACCTATCCAGCCTGCTTTATTTAATTTTCACCTGTTTCCTGTAGGAATCTGACTTGCTCAACATATAGAGAGGTAGCTTTCACTTGAAAAGTTGGGCATGTGTATACATTGGTAGGGGTGGGGGAGGAAGGGAGAAAGGAAGGAATTGTTTAACAGGCCAGGAAATGTTCCCTGATAAGTAATGGGCACTGTATAAGTCATCATGTATACAGAAAGAAATAAGACCCAAGAAGTACCATGAGGTAGAAGTCTTTTGCTTGGTACAGAGGATGTGGCTGCCCAGGACATGGCTGGTGATGGGAGCTTTGCAGGACCTGCAGTCACCATACTTTGCTTCTCTTTTTTGAACATCCTTAAAGCCTAATTTCATAAATGTTCTTTTTACCAATAACCCACGAAGTCTGTGAAAGTTGCTGACAGCGGAAACTCCTTTCATGTTTCATTACTGTGGAAGATGCAGAAGGGCACTCACTGATGGACGTGGCCCCAGCCAAACCTTAAACTTTGAGGTGTAGCCCTCTGCGCACAGTCCAGATGGGGTTAATCACCTCATTAACTATCACCCAATGTCATAGGGGCTATTTGAGGGATACAATTAGAGTGCAGTCTCATGGGTGGGGCAGGGTTAAGTTGGGGTGCGTCAGTTGGTGAATGGTTTTGTATGCCGTATTGTAGGTACTGGGAAGTTTTCAGATTTATAACTTGGGTATTTCTCAGTATGGTTGATGGATCAAAGATGAGAGGGGCTAAGCAGGGAAACCAGTTGTCTCAGGGGGCTCCAGCGCTGTCATCTTTCAATCCTGCAAAATGTTTGGCTGTCACTTGTAGTATCTGAGCGGGTGGAATGAGAAAAATGATTTCTTAGCATTATGAGCCCCAACAGCAGCTGTTAAAATTAAAGGTTAACACTTATGCACTTGTGGGAGATAATACTCAACTTCAAATTGTTTTACCACTTTCCAAGTTTACTTGCAGCCCCCAAATTCTGTGTGCTTTTTACACATTATCTAATTTAATTTTGCTAAAGACTTTGTGAGCTGAAAACTGTTATTTCCATTTTACAGATAAGAAAACTGAGTTCAGTATCCCTCCTACAATATATGACTATATATATATATATTTTTTTGCATAAAAACCAATTATACAGGTTCTGGTTACACCTTCCAGATACCAACATTTAAAGACTTTTAAACCCTCAGTTAATTTTTATACCTGGTAATAAAGTTGTTAAGGGACAGACAGGGTTACTACATTTCAAAACAGCAGTGTTTGTGTTAGTACTTAAACCTTTATTTGCAGAACAACCATGGTTTTATTTTAGTGACAGAGCATGTAGCAAATAGTATTGATTATAGCTTAATACATAAAGTGTCAACCCCCAGATATAAAGCATCTCCTTGGCATATTGCAGAAACCGGCCGTGAATCATTTTCCATGAACATCAAAGATCAAGTCCACATTTACACATGAAAGTACATGCTCACTTGGCAGTTTTGAAATACAATTAGTAGTGATTCCTTGTTACATTTGGAACCTATGATGTTCGTATTCACATGGAAAAAAAAACTACGATTAATATATCCCTGCATTACCTTTTGAAATATATGTGTATCAAAACATACAATATATATGTGAGTTATACATACACCTACATGTATATGTAAATTTTAAAGATACCTGTATAGTATGTATTGTGGTTAATTTTTTGCAGCCTGTTTAAATGCATTCTGGGACAGTGTTTTTGGAAGATTTCCTCGCTTTGATGAGGGCTGGGTGAGTGAGTTGTTTTAATTCCACGCAGTGCCGTTATCATGAATACCTGTGTACTCTTGCCCCACACCTTTACTTGTTGCCCCCATCTGAGTACAGAGAAAATAAACAGAATATATCCTATGCAAATTCTCTGTTAATTTTTCTTTATAGATAAAGGTAAACAAAGGAGGAAGAAAAGAAGAAAGTCAGGGTTTCATGTCATTTGTTTTATAGAACTGCCGTATTCCCTTGCTTTAGAAATTATATAATGGGCTCAGCGCCTGTGGCTTAAGCACCTAAGGTGCCAGCCACATACATCTAAGGTGGTAGGTTCGAATCCAGCCCAGGCCCGTCAAACAACAATGATGGCTGCAACCAAAAATAACCACGTGTTGTGGCAGGTGCCTGTGGTCCCAGCTACTTGGGAGGCTGAGGCAGGAGACTCGTTGAGCCCAGGAGTTGGAGGTTGCTGTGAGCTGTGATGCCACAGTACTCTACCCAGGGGAACAGCTTAAGGCTCTGTCTCAAAAAAAAAAAAAAAGAAAGAAAGGATTGACATAATGGAAGAAGCATTGTTTCAAGGAACATATGTAAATGCAAAATAGTCTTTTTTAGGAGAAGTTTCAATAAAATTAAATGCATTAAAAAGAGTTGACTTAGAAACTCTGAAAGGACCTTAAGATATATCAGTTCTTTCTCTCGTGAGACACATATTTCTCCATATGTTATCATTTTTGAAATTTCAGTGCCTCTTATAATTAAAGAACATAAGCTCAAGGGCAGTAAAGATTTTATCTATTTTGTTCATCCTGTGTTCTCAGTCCTAAGGTTACTGCCTGTCAGCAGTAGGCTATAAATAGACATTTATTGAATTAATGCATAAATCTAACGTAAAAGACAGTTGCCAGTCATCCAAAGAGTGGTTGTTATTGACTATGCGTTGAACTTAGCCATGTATATGAGACATTTCTTCATTCAGTTTCACCTCAGTTGAAATTATTCATCACTAGTAGCATTGCTTATTGCTAATATAAATTTGAATTTCTATTGTCACTTTAAAATGTCTTCAGAGGGATTATATTGTGATACAAAACTGAAACAATAGAAGATTGCCTGTCACCCATGAAGAGATGCAAATAACAGGAGAAATGGGCAAATCTTTTATGAGATAATCAAATTTCCGAGTTGGGATATCCCTGTAACTTATTTATGCATTCTAAAAAAACTAAGAAGCTTCCAGATGTCTTGCAAAAGGATCTATTTAATATCCTGGGATATGTCAATCAGCTAAAGAAATAAAAAACAAAACCAGGTCATTAACAAATGGAAAATGCAGATAAAACTGTTGACGTTAAAATTGCTAAAGGAGTTAAAATTGCAAGCAAGAACCATGAAAAGCAATTCATCAATGACATTTATAGGAAGGCAGTGATCAAAACGAGTCAAAAAACATCCTAGCCTCTGAAAGCTTACATATTTCAACTCCAACATATTAGGATATTGGAAAATCCAATTAAATACTGTATGCATAAATGTATGGCATTATGAATTGATAAAAAATGTGAACAATTGATGTGGAATTGTTTTCAACCTAATGACATAAAAGTGATAGCATCTTAGAATTACAATTTTTTTTATCTTTTTTTATTAAATCATAGTTGTGTATATTAATGTAGTCATGGGGTACAGTGTGCTGGTTCTATATACAATTGGAAATATTTCCATCAAACTGGTTAACATAGCCTTCATGACGTTTTCTTGGTTATTGTGTTAAGACATTTATGTTCTACTTTAGAAAGATTCACATGTACCCTTGTAAGATGAACCATAGGCGTGGTCCCACCAGTCACCCTCCCTCTACCCATCCTCCCACAGAATTACAATTTTAGATTGAAGGAAACACACACACAATCACATTTACATTCAGGAAGTGTTATTTGGGCAAAATGAGGTACTTAGTTTGGGGAACAAAGTTAAATCAGTAGATGTTTGAATGTGACAGAAATCAGATAAACAGTTTTTTAATACATTTGCTATAGGAGTTGAATAGCAGTATTTGGGATCCATGACATGAAATAGAGACTTCTCATTGAAATTGTGTCATGTCTACTTTCTCCCAAACCCAACTATCTGGACACTGATGCTCAAAATAACAGCATAATAGTGTTTTCTTCCTTTGGATATCCAATTAATATAAAAGTCAATCATTGGGAATGAGTATGGGGTTGAAGAGAACTTGATCAAAGGATACAAAATTTCAGTTAGATAGGAGGAATAAATTTAATGTCTCTAGCGTACAATATTGTGACTATCGCTAAAAACAATATATTCTTAAAAATTGCTAAGAAGCTAGGTTTTAAGCATGTCACCCAGGGGAAAAAATGCATACGTGAGGTAGGCTTAAATTAATTAGCTCAATCTAACTGATTCATAATTTAGATATATTTTAAAATATAATGTTGTATCTTATAAATATATACAGTTTTTATTTTTCAGTTAAAATAAATAGACCTGGGCATGGTGGCTCATGCCTATAATCCCAGCACTTTGGGAAGTCATGGTAGGGGGATCACTTGAGGCCAGGAGCATAACATAACAAGACCAGGCTGTGCAGCAAAGTAAGACTCTGTCTGTACAAAAACTAAAGAGTATTATCCAGGTGTGGTTGTGTGCACCTTTAGTTCTAGCCACTCCTGAGCTGAGACAGGAGGACAACTTGACCCCAGGAGTTCAAGATTTACAGTGAGTTATGATAACTCCACTGTATTCCAGCTTGATCGACAGAGAGACCCCATCTCTAAAATAAATACATAAAGTTAAAATAGTATTTTTCTGGGGGAAAAAAAGAGTATGTGCCTATGAAGGCATATTGTCCTTGATGGAACATGACCTCATTCCTTCTGTCTTGTTAAGTGTGAATCACTTTTACACACTTTTCACTGAAGACCACAAAGACCTCCTGGTTTAAATGTTCATTTTTTCATGATTCACTGGCTATGAAAAGATAAACAAACAAGCCAAAACATAATAGCATATGAAATTATGCAAAATATATTTTCTCACTCTCAAAATGACATCCTGGGGGGTATATAAATGAGATCATTATACTTGTGAGAGCAAACTTGAGTGCTCTGAGAGGGAGGTTCAATTAGAGTTCCAGCAACTCAACTGTGTCCCTTTAAAGATACCTAGGAGCTTCATGGCATCTGGTAGTACATTCAACATTTCATCTTGTGAATGCAAATAAATGTATGCTGATGAGTGGCTATTAGATGGAATTCTCTTGACTTGAATGTGTGATTCAGAAAGGCTGAACAGAATGCTATTTTATGATGGTATCAAATTTATCTCTATGATTAAGTTGTCTCTATGTTTTCACTAACAGACACATGCTTCAAAGGTAATACATCTCTCCGAGTGCCTGTCTGGCTAACGCTTCCTTCTCCAACCGCCTTGCCCACAACTTTTTGGAAAGTTTATACCCACAAGGAGTTGCTAGTTATGTAACCCTGTGACCCTGGTTATCTCTAATAATACCAGTGAAGAGTATGGACCTGGAATAAAATTAAGTATCCCAACCCAGATATTGGAAGCTGGGATTAGCTCCAGCTTTGGAATTAGGAATGGCTTAATATGGTTTCTATTTGCTGTTGACCAGCATGACCACGTCAATACAAGTATTGACCTGTCATTTATAGAGAATGATCCGATGTGCAGAAAGGAGCAAGCTATAAGTCCTGTGAAAAGAAAACAAGACCTTGGACTTGTATTATGGTCTCAATAAATATCCCACTACACCCAAATACTCTGAGTTCTTCCATTTCCCTCAATTACTCTAATGGTTAAATGAAACATTATTTCACAATTTAAATATGTTATAATTAAAAATTTCCCCTACTCTTTATGCTAAAAGACAGGAAAGATTTATATATATCAATAGTGTACTCAAGTTATATGTCCTTGTAATATACGTTTATATTGATAGAAGCTGAGTGTTTAATTCATGAGAAATAAAACCCCTACACGTAGAGTTGTGTTGTAGTCCTGCTATAGACGATTGGTAGTAAAGCAGGAAATGATGAGGAAATTTCCAAACCACCATATGGAAAGTGACTGGTAGAAATGGGAAAGTTTTGTCTCAAAAACTAAAATCTTAGCATAGAAGGAATGGTTAGTGACCACCCTAGTGAAAATGGGGGAAGACTGTTAGTGTTGATCTGGAGGCCATTAAAAAATAACATTCTTAAACACATAGGAAAACAGATTCTTGTATAGTATCTACAGAAGAATGTTCACAATCTTAGGTCTGTTGAAAAATGGGACAGGCGATCTCATTAAGTAGTGAGCTCCCTGTCACTGTTCAAGTAGTGTCTGTTATGAAGCCAGATTCACTATTCTCAGGTATTAAAGTGGTAAGAGAATCCCTCTTTTCCACTCCATAGAAATGAATTTAACTATTCTGAGCCACTTAAGGATCTGTAGAAACAAAGGCTCACACGCTTGAAAAGAGCTGTTCTTTAAAGCCCTGCTGTGGGTCATGCAGGTGTGTGTATGTGAGATCCACCTATGTGATTCTCATATTAAATGGCAAAAAAAAAAATACTTTTGCATTTGATGCAATTATTTTAAAATCACCACTTTTTAAAAAATCAGATATTTATTGACTAGTATTTAGAAATTGAGGAGAGTTTACTTAATAAAAATAAACTTAGAAGAAAATAATATCTCAAATCAAATCCTGATTTGGAACATCTGAGAGAATCAGTATTTTTTTGTTTATTTGTTTAAGGTGACTGTGTTTGTTATGATCAGGGTTATGAGCAATTCATGTTTGGGATAAAACTTGATAGAATGGAGGAATATTGAATTTAAGACATTCCCAATAAGCTTAGAAATGATTATTCATTTTTATCTATTAATAGGGTAGAACATAAAATTTCATTTAAAATTAAAACTGTTAAGAAACTAGTGACGCGATGTAAATATTACCAGTATACACTACTCTGAATTGTTTTTCAAAATATTTTAATGATATTATAATTTTATTTATGCAATTTTTAGAGCTCCCGTTCCTGTTATCTGCTTAAACACTTAAAATAGTGTTTTAGATTCTCTACTTTGGTCCAGTCATAATTTTCAGCTTCTGTGTATTCAGAAATAGAATCTGGTGTGCTAACATGGAAGATATTCGTTGTTGTTTACAAAACCGATTCCATAAAAGGAACAAGAAAATCAGTCCCATCTCTCTAGGTCACAACCTACCCTGGATATGCAACACAGATTGCTCTGCCACATTTAAAGAACTCAGACCCTTTGAAAAATGAGTCTTTTCTTTATTATTTCCTTACGAGTAGATTGGGGAAACTGGCCCTGTTGGAACACCTTGAGACTGAATCTATCAATTGACTGACAGCAGCTACATATTCTTCCTCCCAAATATATTGTATGAACTACATATTGCACAGTCTGGGCAGTCTCAGAAAATCTATACTCATTTCTCGATTCCAAATGTGAAGGTCCCCCTTAAACCTCGAGGACTCCTAGAAGGATTTACAGAGAAAATATAACGAGACTGATTTTCCAACACGTGTTGGACACACAGCTCACATAAACCTTCTGGTAGCCCTCAGTAGATTTATACGAGGTGGTGCAGGAGAATTCTCCTTGCAGTGGAGTGCGGCTCTCCTGCTTCTGAGTTATGTCAGGTACATAGGAATCACTCCCAGACACTCTCCTGGGACTGCGGCCGTTGCCTTTAAATCCTCAATTTGACACTTTTCTGTATGGTTATTAGAGCTTTAAAGAAATGGATCAGGACGCCCAGCCAGCTTAGGGAAAATGATTTTCCCCTGAACTATCACCTCTGCAAGACAGTATTGGTGAGAATCTTTCAGGAACATGTTCTTTCCCGTGTTGGGGAAAATTTCATAAACATTACTTTCACAATAGATGAGCATTCTTAGAAATAACAGAAAGAGGGGGATATTTATAATTTATTTGTGAAGTCGTTCAAGGTGATTTTTTCTTTTACACTGGGCTTGAGGATAACATTTTCTTCGAGTGTTCCTTCCTTTCTTGTTCTCTCTTGGTTCACTCTCCACCCCTTTCGTGTTCATCCCTGGCCTGTTGCTGAAATGTAGCTCCCTAGGCAGCCTGGTGTAGCCTGTTTGTGAAATGTTGCTCCCTGGCCACTGTGCTGGGGAAGTTCCGTGCTGAGGATGCCCCCTATACATCTCCAGCCTAGACTGTTCTCCTGCCTGCCAGGCAGTAGAGACATCTACTCTGCCTCCGTCTGGCACCTCAAACTAAAAATCAAACTGGCCCCCCACCTCCACCTCTTGCTTTCCAACTGTAAATCTGGGATTGCCAGTCTCGGCAGAAAAGGCTGATCTGTTCCTTTTCTTTTCTCTCTGTATGCCATCAGTCACCAAATTCGGTCACTTCTACCTCTGATAAATCTCAAATGCATCAGCCTTTTCCCATCACAGACAGGATATTGTAGTGGTTAAAAGCACTAACTCTGGACTAGTATTTCGCTGGGTTGGGATCCCTGTTTTTCCGTGTCCCTGCGTGGAGTGACCTTCAGTTTTGTTTTGTTTTTCTGCTTGTCTGACCTCAACCATAAGGATAGCTTCCTGTTAGTGCTTTTTATAAGTCAAATAAATGAAATAACACAGTGAAGTGCTCGTCAGGGAGTCTGGCATGGAATACATACTCTGTAACAAGTTTTCTTCTCCCGCATAATCTATACCAGGCTCCCCCAAATCCATCCATTCTCCTCACTGCTGTGGGGCATAGCTTTCTAAAATGCTAGCCTCATCAGGGCGTTGGTCCTCTAAAGTCCCTTGATTTCCTCTTTAGTGTTCTCAAGATAAAAATCAAACTCATTTTCTGAGAGTAAGGAAACAGTCATACTTTGCAAATCAGGTTGCAAATTAGGACAGACCCCATGGAGAACACTTGGGCAAAATCTACCAACATGTTAATTACTCATTTCCCTGTGATTCAAAATTTATTTTTTATTTTTCACTATCCCACTCATTATAGCCAAAAAAAAAAAATTATTGTTGGAATTTGACACGTATGCATGTTTGAAATGACTTAGGTGTACGCTTATTCTTTATAGTATTGTTATAAATGCCAAAGAATGGAAATAAATGAACTATTGGCAAATAACTGATAAAATAAACCACAGTGGGTGTATATAATGAAACACCATACAGTGTTTACAAAATTAGAAGATGTGCTCAATATCCAGAATATATTAAGTGAAAAAAATCAATGTGTGTGGTGTACCTTATTTTTCTATTTATTGGCATAGTGTTTAGAAGAGATATTAGTACATTCTTATATGTGCATCTAATATCTCTGGAAAGACAAGGAAGAAACTGTTAATGGCATTTTCCTTCCCAAAGGGAAATAGGTGGCTGAGGAGAAGGTGGAAAGAAAACTTTTCATTGTATATCCTTTTTCTACTTTTTTTTCCATACACATGTGTTTAAAAATAATTTATGGAAAAGAGAAGCAAATGTCTTTCATGATAGGCTCTTCCAATGTCTTTCTTTGTTTTTTTAATATTGCTAATTTGGACAATTGAAGACTGGACTAAATTCTACAGAAGCATAAAAAACTATTCAAATTAATTCGCCAGGGCCCTGCTAAAGCCTTGTTATAAAATCTGTTTATTTTCACTGTGCTGTCTTACTTTCATTGAGGGTGTTGGGACTTCTCCATGGTGTGTTTATTTCACACATCTTGTATTTTCTAGGTGGCATCCAGACTTGGTCAATATCATGAAATACCTCTATATGTCTTTTTGCTCACTTATCTTCATAAATTATATTCTGTGTAAGGTAATTCTTCTAGTGATGGTCTGAATAGCAGAGTCTTAGCTTTGTATATCCAATAAAGATCATTTTAATCTTAAATTTTTTCAACTTCTTAAAATGCATTTCTTCTCTTTGCCTTTCGAGTTTTCCCAATTAAACTGCCTGAGATTCTCAGGGATTCTCTTTCTCGTGTGGTTTCCTTGCTGAGAGCACTTTCCCCCATTTTCCCTCCTCTGGGCCCAGAATCCCACTCTTGAACTTTATATTTCTCTATCATCTTTCCCCAAAACCTTTTCCAGGGTTTTAGAATGGAGTCAAATGTTTTCCTATGTACTCCAAAGCACCAAGCACCAATTCCTTGAACTTAGGAAGTTCTGTGTAGCCCATACCCACTGGAGAATCCTCTGGAGTGCGTGTTAGGAAGGTATTTATCTGACCCCAGTGTTAGATCTGCTGACTCAGAATCTGGGCTTGTGGCCCCCAGAATTTTCATTTGGGGCAGTTTTTCTGCACACTGAGGTTACCATTGCACTTTCCTGTCTGCCTCCTTCTACTAGCTTGTCATCACAACTAGCGTCTTTGTCATTTTATCTACTTGCCAGTATAGAAAATGCATGCTCAGTAATTGCTAAAGGAATGACTGCCATACTCCTGAATAAGACTCTAGATCACTGCCTTTCAACCTTTTATATTTCATGGCACTCTTGACCCTATAGTTAAACTTCCATGGCATAATTATGTTGATCAAAAAAAAAGAGTTAAAAAAAAAAAAAGAATATACTTACTGTGCTTTGAACTTCTTTCAACAATAACTTATTAATCTTTAAAAATGTTTGTGGCACACCATTTGAAGGTCACTGCTTTAGACAGACTAGGAAATATCATTCCCTATGGTATCATATGTAGATACTAGTAGCTGATCTAAGGCTATACAGCAAATTAAGACACAGAACCTACAGTTAAAAGTAGGCATCCTAGTTCCAATGCCAATATTCTTTCAGGGCTATGTAGTGGACTTGGGGATAGTTTTAGTATATTTCAATTTAAAATAGAGTTCCCTTAATCTTAGGATAGGTCACCAAGGAAATAATAATGGCAAGTTCAACAGATAATCTGCATGACATCTGTAGATACCATTCTAAGAGATGAGCACACAATACACAACTAGGAATTTTAGACAGGCGTTCTGGCAGATTAACATCTTTTAAATGTAAAGGTTTAAGTTATAGGAAACTTGACATTGAAGGTTTACATTCTTAACAGTATATAACTATTCCTCATAAATTTGGCTCCAAAAACTTAATCATCATATTGGGCAATTCTAGTCATGTCAAGAGGATAGCCATTAAATCCCTTGTTTATTAAATTCTGTTGCAGAGAAAGGTGCCAGAAATAAATTAATGACCCCGTTACAACAGCTGGGCTTTCTCCCTTCTAAGAATAACACCTTGACATATTTTTTGACTCTGTGATTGGTCTACATTTCAAGGGTATAAATTAATCTTTAGAAGATCCTAAAGAATATCTTCCCTGGTCACTTCACTTATACATCAAGTTGGCCATGTTAGCAATCTAATCACAAGCCTGTAATTCAGCGGGCAACAATTTCTTATTGTGAACAGCATAGCGGCTTTTCCTATCATTTAGGTCAGCCCAAGATTGCTGATGCACCGTATGTTTCAGGCCAGGGATGATGGATGGGGAGCTCTGATGCCCATCCCTAAGTGATTGGAAAGATTGAAGACACACAGTTCACTTAAGCTTGCTTACTATTACATCAAGTAATCAGGGTGATAGGCAAGCTCATGTTCTTTATGTCATCCAACCAACTTTCTGCAAGAACAGTATTTCACATTTAAAAAAAAAATCTTAAGAATTGTGTTTCAGCTGACATTCCTATTATGAGATTAATCATTTAGCAAACAGCTTCACTTCAAACCTAGATGGAGGAGTTTTAATGAACATTTTTTAAATACCCTTTTAAAAAAAATAACAGGCAGATCTTGCTTTTGTAATTTTAACAGCTCAAATAAAAAACATATTACTGGAGTTATAAGTAAGTGAAAGATGCAATTCGTTTCTTTTAAGTTTCACCCAGGGCCAGGAAGAGAAAGAGAGTGTTGAAATAATTTCATATTTTTGTGCCTCATTTTCAGTTTAAAAAATTAGTCTGCTTATTAGCTTAAAATCATAAAGTTCCAAAGATTTGACTTTGCTGAAACTGATTCACGTAAATACCATTGTCTGAATCACATCTGACCAGTATCCAGCACAATTAGCATCATCTGCCTTGCTATTATTTTGCTCTCTGGGATTTTTTTTTTTTTTCCAAAAGTGATGAAGAAAAACCAAGTGAATATCTTAAATTGTCAATTTTACCCTAAGAGCATAAATCACTGAGGCAAATGTAACAAAATTCCCTTGCTTTTATTGTTTTAGACACTGTAATTTATTGTCTTCAAGAAAAGCATTTTGTGGAATAATTAAATATATCTTGATATGATTTAAGTAACTTAGGAGACACAGAGCTTAGAAGACCTTAAAATTGTTCATCATTGCTCATTTATTTTCTAAACAATGTCACAATGTAAGTTTCTTTGACTTTTGGAACACTTGCATTGCCTGCCATCACACACCAAGTCTAATTATAGCTTTTTGGAGAAAAGAATGCTGAAGTCCATTTATCTCTTGGGAAAGGCTTGTAGCAGGGGATAGGAAATCACTTCTTATTTGAAGTTCTGTTATCAATTCTAATTAACATAGTTTATATATCACCATCCCTCTTTCTCTTCTTTCCCGCTTTTATTTGCATGTAGCTTTTCCATCTACTTAAATGATTTGAGGAGACTTAGAACTAAGACAGATAAAATAACACAATCTATTACAATGAATCTAGCCCACTCATTCTTAAAGCTTGATTTTGGTCACTGACCAGCAACATCACTATCATCTGGGTACTTTTTAGAAATATAAATTCATGATTCTGCATCCAAAGCCTTCTAAATCAGCAACCCGTCTATCAGCAAAAATCTCTGGTTAATTCTAATTTACCCTAAAAGTTAAGGCCTGCTTATCATTCCAGAGTCCAGGCCAAAGCTTGGAACCAGGAAATAATTGGGGGTGGGGTGGGCAATGTAGAGAAAACTAGTCTAAAGAATTGAATGAATACCCAAAGAAGTAACATAGATTTAAGAGCATGAGCATGGCAGCTTAACACAGCTGCTTTTGATCCCTGATCTTCTACTAATGAACTATCTGACCTGGCTCAATTTATCCAACCCCACCTAGCTTCAGTTTGCCTATATGTAAAATGGGAAAAGTAACATTGCTTTGAACATTACATGAGAAAATTTATAAGAGTTTATTGCAGTGACTATCTTGAGATATGTATGTATTGATTGTACCTTGTTTGTTTTCAATATAAAATAATTAATATTATAACTTACCTGAAAAGATCCATGTAAACTACAGAAACTTCCTAGCGGCTACTATAAGAAGAGGAACAAAACAGGTTATACATCCAGGATTAGAGTGGTAGTCCCCACACATGAATTATCTGATGAGCTTTTAAAAAATACAGGTGTTCAAACCCTACTGTCAGAAATTCTGATTTAACTGGTCTATAGTGGGGTTCTGACATCTATATATTTTAGGAGCTCCTCAGGCATACCTAAAATGAAGACAGGATTTAGAAGTACTCCATTGAGAGCAGTGCCTGTGGCTCAAAGGAGTAGGGCACCAGTCTCATATATGGGAAGTGGCAGGTTCAAACCAAGCCCCGGCCAAAAACTGCAAAAAAAAAAAAAAAAGATGTATTCCATTGAAGCAGGGCTTTTCAAACTTGAATGTGCATAGGAATTACCCAGGGAACTTGTTAAAATGCCAGCTCTTACTATTGTGGGGTTAGGTCTGAGATAGTCTAAGAATTAGACTTACCCAGCTAAGGTGCCAGCCACATACACCTAAGGTGGCAAGTTCGAATCCAGCCCGGGCCCGCCAAACAACAATGATGGCTGCAACCAAAAAATAGCCAGGTGTTGTGAGGGGCGCCTGTGGTCCCAGCTACTTGGGAGGCTGAGGCAGGAGACTCGCTTGAGCCCAGGAGTTGGAGGTTGCTGTGAGCAGTGAAGCCATGGCACTCTACCCAGGGGGACAGCTTGAGGCTCTGTCTCAAAAAAAAAAAAAA
>CAUYQV010020943.1:0-10483 GCA_963574575.1 Galagoides demidoff | reverse complement strand
TTTTTTTTTTTTTTGAGACGGAGCCTCAAGCTATCCCCCTGGGTAGAGTGCCATGGCATCACAGCTCATAGCAACCTCCAACTCCTGGGTTCAAGCGAGTCTCCTGCCTCAGCCTCCCAAGTAGCTGGGACTACAGGCGCCCGCCACAACGCCCGGCCATTTTTTGGGTTGCAGCCATCATTGTTGTTTGGCGGACCGGGCTGGGGATTCGAACCCGCCACCTTAGGTGTATGTGGCTGGCGCCTTAGCCAGTTGAGCCACAGGCGCCGAGCCTAGTCCCATATTCTTATGAAGCATTTCAGCACTGTAATATAATGTTCAGAGAGGAAGAGAACTTGTCTCCAAACCATGGGTGAATAGGAAGATACCACACGCTTTCCCATTCTGAGGTTCTTCCCTTAACCCTTCAAAAGCAACTTCTTGGGGCTGGGCATAGTAGCTCATGCCTGTAATCCCAGCACTTGGGAGGCTGAGGAGGGTAGACTTCCTAAGCTCATAGGTTCAAGACCAGCTTGAGCCAGATAGAGACCCCGTCTCTAAAAATAGCTGGGCAGTGTGGCAGGTACCTATAGTACCAGCTACTTGGGAGGCTGAGGCAAGAGAATTGTTTGAACCCAAAAGTTTGAGGTTTCTGTGAACTAAGATGCCATGGCCCTCTACCAAGGGTGACTAAGTGAGTGAGACTTTGTCTCAAAAAAATAAAACAAAGAAAACTTTTTGGGTGAAGGTCTCAACCACAACTTGGACTTTACCTAACAAATGCAAACAATGTAACACAATCATATGTACCCTTGTATTAATCTGAAATTAAAAAAAAAAAAGTAGCTTCTTTTCTGAGAGCACTAACTAGAGAGGGCAACTATTAAAATCAAGCTCTTACCAATTTCCAAAGCCACAGTCCATCACAGCTTCTAAAAGGGCCATTTCTTCTTGAGCAGTCCAGCTGGGGTCGAGAACAGGAAAATCTGAGGTCTAAAGAGAAAAAAGTTTTGCCTAAGAACAGTGATAGAATCCCAGCTGTAGTACTAATTTACGGCTAAATGTCTGTCATTCTCATGGTACTGAGAAGTACCTAAAGTAAATTCTTACTAGGTGTCTACCTTTCCCACTCCTATTTCTACCATTAGCTATAAGGGTCTCCAATAAAAGCCAACTCCTGCAGAAATACGCATTTTTTAAACTTATTACAAAGGGAGAGATACATATTACAGTAAACTCCTATTTAGCTCAGAAAGAGGGAAATACAAATATGCATTTATAAATTTTTTCAAATAGAAGAATAAGGGCCAGGCCAGGTACAATGGCTCATGCCTGGAGTCCTAACACTCTGCGGGGAGGGGGAGGCTGAGATGGGAGGATCACTGGAGCCCAGCATTTCAAACTAGCCTAAGCAAGAGTGAGACCCCATCTCTAAAAATAGCTAGATGTTGTGGTGGGTGTTTGTAGTCCCAGCTACTCAGGAGGCTGAGTCATGGGGATGACTTGACCCCAAGAGTTTGAGGTTCTGTAAGCCATGATACTAGGGCACTCTACCAAGGGTGACAAAGTGAGACTTTGTCTCAAAAATAAATAACAGAAAAATAAACAGCTCATAAAAAGAAAGAAGGGAGAAGGGGAGAGGATATGGATACAAGCCAGACTTCTCTGAATACTGTTTATAGATTTGACTTTGAAAACATAATTATTAAATTTTAGAATCATAAGAAATAAAAGCAAAATGTAATAAACTTGTGGATCACACAGGAAGGAACTATTTCAAATGATTTTAAAACACTGTAATTTTGCCAGGCATGGTAGCATATGCCTATAGTCCCAGATACTTAAGAGGCTGAGGTGTGGCTAGGCATGCTGGCTCACACCTCTTATCCTAGCACTCTGGGAGTCTGAGGAGGGTGGATTGCTTGAGCTCATAGGTTTGAGACCAGCCTGAGCAAGGGTGAGACTCTGTCTCTACTAAAAATAGAAAAACTAAGGCAAGAGAATCACTTGAGCCCAAGAGTTGGAGGTTGGAGGTTGCTGTGAGCTATCTACTCAGGGAAACAGCTTGAGACTCTGTCTTAAAAAAAGAAAAAGATTATATAAATCTCTAAGATATGTCTTAAAAACAAAAGAAGTGCCAAAAAAATTAAACTGTTTTCTATAGTATTAATATAATTATTCTGAGATTACTGGATGTGTGTATCTTACAAGGTAAACCAAATTAGTAATTATGTTGGCATCAATGCAAAGTAGAATTTTGGGCTTGGGAAAAAGATAGATGTAAGATCTGAGATTATGTAAAAAACCTTGTTGTACTACATTTGAATTAAAAGTTTAAGTATGACCTCACATGTTTTACCTTACAAGAAAATTTCCTAACCCTGTTCATCAAAAAGGTCTAAAAATGACAATCAACACAGGAGCAATAAATACTTCTAGTGCCCAATTTTCAGTCTTTAAATACTATTCCCACTAAAAGGAACAAGGGCTCCTTAAAGAAGAGGCTGATTCTAGGTCTGGGTCAGGAAATGAACAAGACCAGACTAGAACATTTTGTCATACTTAAAAGCAAAGACGTTCTTAAAGACTATAAAAAAGTTATGTCAAAAAGATACAGAAGCCAACTTGTAGAAGCTCCTAGTAAACAAAAATGGAATCAGCTCAGTGCCCATGGCACAGTGGTTACGGTGCCAGCCACATGGACTGAAGCTGGTGGGTTTGAGCCCGGCCGGGGCCAGCTAACCAACAATGACAACTGCAACAACAACAACAACCACAACAAAAAGCTGGGTGTTGTGGTGAGCACCTGTAGTCCCAGCTACTTGGGAGGCTGAGGCAGGAGAATCGCTTAAGCCTAAGAGTTTAAGGTTGCTATGAGCTGTGATGCCATGGTACTCTACTGAGGGCAACATACTGAAACTCTGTCTCAGAAAAATAAAGAAAAAAAGGGAATAGTCAGAGTGTCAGAAAGGATAATAACTGCAAAGGATTGAAACACATCAACTATTTTAAATATATGGAAGATGCCAGATAACCAAGTCACCATTTGCAAAACTAGTAAATAAAGGGAAATAAAATAATCATCATTTATCCTACCTTTCCTATACAAACTTTATACAGGGTGATCACACAGATGATAATGAAAAGTTTATTTCTATATATATTAAAAGAAGTATTAGATTTAAACAATCATTATTTTGCAATCCCTGATGAATTATGATCTATGGAGATTATGTAAAAAACTTCGTTGTACTACATTTGAATTAAAAGTTTAAGTATGACCTCACAGTCTTTCAGTCTTTAAAACCTTGTTGACTGTAATGTAACTATCAATTTACAGAGAAGACAAATGAAAACAGATAATCAGCAAAATCCAGACTGTGGTAATATCTCTAAGACAAATAACCCAGTTTTTAAAAATAAATTATAAAAAATTAGAGGAGCTGGCTCAGCGCCCGTAGCACAGTGGTTATGGGCGCTAGCTACATACACTAAGGATAGCAGGTTCAAACCTGGGCCGGGCCAGCTAAACAACTGCAACAAAAGAACAGCTGGAGGCTCGGTGCCTGTAGCTCAGTGGCTAGGGTGCCAGCCACATACACTGGAGCTGGTGGGTTTCGAATCCAACACAGGCCAACTACAATCAAAGACTAGCTGGGCGTTGTGGAGGGCGTCTATAGTCCCAGCTACTTGGAGGCTGAGGAAAGGGAATCGTTTAAGAGTCGGAGGTTGCTGTGAGTTGTTGATGCCATGGCAGTCCACTGAGGGCGACATAGTAAGACTTTGTCTCAAAAAAAAAAAAAAAAAAAAAAAGAATGAGAAGAGGTTTGGGACTGCTGAACATACATAGGTACCTAGAGAGTGGTAAATCCAGAGTAGATCAGTAAGCTCTGTGCCCCTTCCCACATGTCTTGCCTTAAATAGAGTACAATGGTGTCACTGTGGGTCATTGCATCCTCAAAATCTTAGGCTCATGTGATACTTCTGCTTTTGTCTCCCAAGTAGCTGGTACTACAGGGATGTACCACAATGCCTTGCTAATGTTTCTATTTTTAGTAGAGATGGGGTCTGCTTCTTGCTCAGGCTGGTCTTTTGGTCTCCAACTCCTGAGCTTAAGCAATCCTCCCTCCTCAGCCTCCCAGAGTGGTAGGATTATAGGCATAAGCCATGGCACCTGGTTATCTGTTCATCTTTAAACACCACCAGTGTTAAATCATTCTGATGTCATGTATCCCCTGATATGATACAATGAGAAGACACTTTACCTCTGTGGTCATCCATGCAAACACCCCTAAAGCCAAATCTTATCATGATGAAATAGGAAATATATGAGGACAAGGTTGAGGGACATTCTATTATGCAAAATACTCTTTGATCTATCAAGGTCATAAACAATAAAGAAACCCTGAAAAACTGTCAACAAATTGGAGGAAACTAAGGAAACATGATGGATGACTAAATGCAAGGTAGGATGCTGGAACAGAAAGGGATGTCAGAAAAACTGGAAAAGTCTGAATAAAATCTATAGTTTAGTTACCAGTATCATAGCAACATTCATTTCTTAGTTTTGACAAATGTACATTATAAGATATTAACATAGGAGGAAGTATGATGATGGTTATACTAGATTTCTCTGTACTACATTTGCAACACCTCTGTAATTCTAAAAGTATTCCAAAATTAAAAGAAAATTTTAAACAAATCAGTGAAAATTTTAAAAAGACAAAAAAAGAAATGAAAAAGAAGTGAGAGAGCGAAAACTCAAATAGAAGATACATTAAGAGGCAACCAACTGGAAACTTGGAATGTAGGAACTTTATTTGTATCTCAATTAAAACAAACTAAAAAGAAAAAGAATGGCAAGAAATGTGGATGCCACATCCACTAAAACAGCTAAAATGAATGAGACTGAACATGCCAAACGTGGGCAAGCATGAAAAACAATAAGAATTCTCATACATTGTCCATGGAGATATAAAATGATCCAACCACTCTGGAAAATTTTTCTATCATTTTTAAAAAGTTAGACAATTGGACTCAGCACCTGTGGCTCAAGTGGCTAAGTCACCAGCCACATACACCTAAGGTGGCGGGTTTGAATCCAGCCTGGGTCTGCCAAACAACAATGAGGGCTGCAACCAAAAAATAGCCAGGTGTTGTGGTGGGAGCCTGTGGTCTCAGCTACTTGGGAGGCAGAGGCAGGAGACTTGCTTAAGCCCAGGAGTTGGAGGTTGCTGTGAGCTGTAATGCCACAGCACTCTACCTAGGGGGACAGCTTGAGGCTCTGTCTCAAAAAAAAAAAAAAAAAAAAAAAGTTAGACAATTGGCTAAGTGTGTTGGCTCATGCCTATAATCCTAGCACTCTGGGAAGCTGAGGGGGGTGGACTGTTTTAGTCCATGAGTTCAAGATCAGCCTGAGCAAAAATGAGACCCCATCTCTACTAAAATAGAAAAACTGGCTCGGCGCCTGTGGCTCAACCGGCTAAGGCGCCAGCCATGTACACCCAAGGTGGCGGGTTCGAATCCCCAGCCCAGACCCGCCAAACAACAATGATGGCTGCAACCAAAAAATGGCCGGGCGTTGTGGCGGGCGCCTGTGGTCCCAGCTCCTTGGGAGGCGGAGGCAGGAGACTCACTTGAGCCCAGGAGTTGGAGGTTGCTATGAGCTGTGATGCCATGGCACTCTAGCCAGGGGGATAGCTTGAGGCTCCGTCTCAAAAAAAAAAAAAAAAAGAAAAAAAAAGAAAAACTGAGACAAGAGGATCACTTTAGCCCAAGAGCTGGAGGTTGCTTGAGACTTTGTCTCCAAAAAAAAAAAAAAAAAAAAAAGTTAAACAATGATTCCAAAACAATTAAAAAAAACATATGCATATATAGAAAATAAACAAAATAAATAAATAATATCATCCCCCCAAAAAAATTTAAAAAAGAAAGTTAAACAACCATTTAATCTGTGATCCAGCAATCCTACTCCTTGGTACTATAGCTATTTATCCAAGAAAAATACAGGTACAGGCTTGGCACCTGTAGCTCAGTGAGTAGGGCTCCAGCCATATACACCAAGGCTGGCGGATTTGAACCCAGACTGGGCCTGCTAAACAATAATGACAACTGCAACCAAAAAATAGCTGGGTGTTGTGGTGGGCACCTGTAGTCCCAGTTACTTGGGAAGCTGAGGCAAGAGAATCACTTAAGCCAAGAGTTTGAGGTTGCTGTGAGCTGTGACGCCATGGCACTCTATTCAGGGCAACACAATAAGACTCTGTCTCAAAATAAATAAATAAATAAATAGAGCGGTGCTGTGGCTCAGTGAGTAGGGCACTGACCCCATATACTGAGGATGGTGGGTTCAAACCCGGCCCCAGCCAAACTGCAACAAAAATATAGCTGGGTGTTGTGGTGGGCACCTGTAGTCCCAGCTACTCAGGAGGCTGAGGCAAGAGAATCACCTAAGCCCAAGAGCTAGACCAGGCTGCTGTGAGCTGTGATGCCACAGCACTCTACTGAAGGACACAAAGTGAAACTCTGTCTCTAAAAAAAAGAAAAAAAGAAAGAAAAGAAAAAGAAAATACAGATATAGAGTAGACAGCCTTACACAAGAACGTTTAGGCTGGGCACAGTGGCTGCAATGCTAGCATCTTGGGAGGCCAAAGGGGGACAATCACTTGAGATCAGGAGTTCCAGACAAGCCTGTGCAACACAGCAAGACCCATCTCAAAAAAAAAAAAAAAAAAAAGAGAGAGGGAAAAGAAAAGAAAGAAAGAAAACCAAAACAAGAGGCATGGATAAACAAACTCTGTTGTAGTCAGGTAGCAGACTATTACTCCATAATTAAAAGGAACGATAAGTAGTAAACATACTATTAATATGTAACACAATTATCAAAAATAGAGTGAAAGAAACAAGAAATAAAGGAGTACATACAATATGGTTCCATTTATATTCAGTTCTAGAATATGCAAAACTAATCTATGTTGATAAAAATCAGAATAATGACTGTTTTAGAGAAAAACAATCCCTAAAAATTAAGCCTTTATGAGTCGACTGGGGAAATGTGAAAAGTGAGCAGACTTACTCAGAAACCTAATTAAACACTTAAAAGATGAAATAATATGGTGTCCAGGGGATCTACTTCAAAATAATCTGGAGAGATGAGGTTTAGATACAATGACATTGGTCATGAATTGATAATTCTAAGAGCCAGTGATGAGTATGTGAAAATTTCTTCTACTATATGCAATAGTTGATTACAAAGATGGCCTCTACTGAATTTCTCCTAGAATTCGTATCCTTGTGTGGTCCCTTCCCATTTCATATGGTCTAATAGGGATCCTCAAACTTTTTAAACCGTTGGAGGGCCAGACTGCAGGCCCTGGGATGAGGCGGCTGCTAAGCAGGACAGAAGTGGCGGCGGCAAAAACGCCCAGCAGGCCGGATAAATGTCCTAGGCGCGCTGCATGTGGCCCGCTGTAGTTTGAGGCCGATAAATGTCCTAGGAGGGCTGCATGTGGCGGGCTGTAGTTTGAAGATGCCTAGTCTAGAACTATGACTTGCTTACAAAGTCTTGGCAGCTTCCATTTTTGCACTTCCATGCCACCAAATAAAAAAAATCTAGCCTTGGCTTGGTGCCTGTAGCCTAGTGGTTAGGGTGCTAGCCACAGACAGACTGGCGCAGGCCTGCTAAACAACAATGATGACTGCAACAAACAAACAGGTGGGTGTCATGACGGGCGCTTGTAGTTCTCACTACTTGGGAGGCTGAGGCAAGAGAATCGCTTAAGCCCAAGAGTTTGAAATTGCTGTGAGCTTTGATGCCACGGCATTCTACCAAGGGTGACATAGTGAGATTCTATTTAAAAAAAAAAAACAAAACTCTAGCCTCCTTGCTAGAAATACCAAGGAAAGAGGCTACGTGGAGAGGCAGTGGCCCTAACACTACCTGGAAAAGAACAAGTTCTCAGGCAGTTAACATGTTTCAGCTAGCCCCCAATCAATGCAAGGCATTCTAATAAGGTGACAGAGGTAAAAGAAAAAAAGCATCTTGGGTGTGGCGCCTATGGCTCAGTGGGTAGGGGGCTGCCCCTGTATATCAAGGGTGGCAGGTTCAAACCCCACCCCGGCCAAACTGCAACAAAAAAATTGCCAGGCGTTGTGGCAGGCACCTGTTGTCCTAGCTACTCAGGAGGCTGAGGCAAGAGAACGGCCTAAGCCCAGCAGTTGGAGGTTGCTGTGAGCTTTGTGATGCCACAGCACTGTACCGAGGGTGAAAGAGTGTGACTTTGTCTCTACCAAAAAAAAAAAAGAAAAGAAAAAAAGCCTCTTGGACTTCTAGCCTCAACATACTACGTAGAGCCAAGAGCCACCTTCACTGTGCCTAATCTGATTCCAGACCCCAAAACTATGGGAGATAATAAAATAGTTTTTATTTTAAACCACAAAGTTTTGAAGTAGCTGTTACATAGCCAAAGAAAACCACACACACCATTCTCTCTAACATATACTTGAGATTCTCTGTAATGGGCTGGGTGTGGTGGCTGCTGTAATCCTAGCAGTCTGGGAGGTCGAGGCCAGTGGATTACTTGAGCTCAGGAGTTTGAGAACAGCCTGAGCAAGAGTGAGACCCTGTTTCTACTGAAAAAAAAAAAAAATTTAACTTATAATATTTTCTTAAAATGTTTAAGAAAAACAAAAAACACAGAAAAACTAGCCTGGTGTAGTGGAGCATGCCTGTAGTCCCAGCTACTTGGAAGGCTGAGGCAAGAGGATTGCTCAAGCCCAAGAATTTGAGGTTGCTGTGAGCTATGACACCCTAGCACTCTACCTAGGGTAACAGAGTAAGACTTTGTCTCAAAAATAAATAAATAAAATAAAAGCAAAAAAAAAAAATCAGAAAAAACCTCAAATAACAAATACATTACTCGGAAATAAGAACAAATCAGAAGGTATCACATTATTAGACTTCAGGCTATACTATAGATCTATAGTGATCAAAACAGCATGGTGCTGGCACAAAAACAGAGTGGTAGATTTATGGAACAGAATAGAGAACCAAGAGATAAATCCAGCTACTTATCATCATTTGATCTTTGACAAGCCTATCAAAAATATTCAGGGGAAAGACTCCCTATTTAACAAATGGTGCTGGGTGAACTGGCTGGAGACCAGTAGAAGACTGAAACTGGACCTCTACCTTTCACCATTAACAAAAATTTATTCTCATTGGATAAAAGATTTAAACTTAAGATAAGAAACTATAAAAATACTAGAAGAGAGTGCAGGGAAAACACTTGAAGAAATCGGCCTGGGAGAATATTTTACGAGGAGGACCCCCCGGGCAATTGAAGCAATGCCAAAAATACACTAATGGGATCCGATCAAACTAAAAAGCTTTTGCAAGCCAGTAGTACAGTAACTAACGCAAACAGACAACCTTCAGAACGGGAGAAGATTTTTGCACTTTATGCTTTCGACAAAGGTCTGATACTAGAATTTACAGAGAACTCAAACTAATCAATAAGAAAAGAATAAATAACCCTATTTCTATGTGGGCAAGAGATTTGAATAGAAACTTCTCTGATGAAGACAGGCGCATGGCCTAGAAACATATGAAAAAATGCTCATCATCCTTAATCATCAGAGAAATGCAAATCAAAACCACTTTGAGATATCATCTAACTCCAGGAGGATTAGCTCACATCACAAAACCCCAAAACTACAGATGTTGGCATGGATGCGGAGAGATGGGAACACTTCTACACTGCTGGTGGGAATGCAAGCTAATACGGCCTTTTGGGAAAGAACTTTGGAGAACACTCAAGGAACTAAAAGTAAACCTACCTTTTGATCCTGCAATTCCTCTACTAGGTATATACCCAGATGATCAAAAATTATTTTATAACAAAGACATTTGCATCAGAATGTTTACTGCAGCCCAATTCATAATAGCCAAGACATGGAAACAGCACAAGTGCCCATCAACCCGTGAATGGATTAACAAATTATGGTATATGTACACCATGGAATACGATGTAGCCATAAAAAGACAGAGACTTCACATCTTTTATGTTTACCTGGATGGAGCTGGAACATATTCTTCTTAGTAAAGTATCCCAAGAATGGATAAAAAAGTATCCAATGTACTCAATACTACTATGAAATCAATATATAACCACCTACACAATCATATGAATGGCAAAACATAACTATAGTCCATAAAGTAGAAGGGAAGAGGCATGAGAGGGATGAGGAGAGGGGATATAGGAGAAGGGAGAGCATTTGGTGGGACCTCACCTAATGTGCATGATGCAATGGTACATTTCAAAATTATTAAGAAATGAGCGGCTAAGGCGCCAGCCACGTACACGGCTAAGGCGCCAGCCACGTACACCTAAGGTGGCGGGTTCGAATCCCCAGCCCGGGCCCGCCAAACAACAATGATGGCTGCAACCAAAAAATGGCCGGGCGTTGTGGCGGGCGCCTGTGGTCCCAGCTACTTGGGAGGCAG